>JAEPRB010000182.1:0-82900 GCA_016758965.1 Circinella minor
GCTATTGGTGCAAGTGGGGCAGGAGCAGAAATGGCGGATTGTTTTCTAGCCGAGTATCGTCTTCGTCACAACATCAAAGTAAGATATTTGGTTTGCTTTTTTATAATGTTCGCACTTATTTTTTTTTTTTCTGTTCATTGCGTAAACTCATATTTCCATGGTTACATCATTGTTCAAAAAAAAAAACAGGTTGGCAGTTTGAATCGATACCAGGAGCAGCACAAAGGACATTATGATATATGGATGATGGAAGCATTGTTGCACTTGCGTCTTAAACTTGGTATTTCTGGTAGTGGTGGTGCTATTGCAAGGAAGTCAGTGGGCATATACTTGCAAGGTCTGCACTTGAAGCCATCCAACGAAACATTTGGAATCTCACGATTTGCCGAAAGAGTTGCTAATGACCTTGGTATTTGTACACAAAAGAACCACCAACAGGAATATCATTCAAATAACATAAATCCATCATCTCTTAAAATCAGCGTCAACTTATATATAACTACTGGATCTACAGCAAATCCATTGAATAGTCGCTATAATTTCCTTGCACAAAAACAAGGAACTACCTATGCAGGTACCCCAGTCCATACAAAGCAAGAATATCAAAAGTTCAACAAAATCATTACAGAAACAATGAAAAATGGTCCCATAAGCTTGGAGAAGTTCATAATTCTCGCAAAAAAAGAGTGGAACGAATCTACAAGTACACCAGTAGATGGGGCTACCATTTTTTATAAGACAGCTGAACAACTTAAAGCGCAATACGAGCGTTGGAATAACAAGAGACTAATGGATAATGCTATTAAAGAAGGGTTATGTCAAGTAGTTCAAGAAAAACTTCAATCCAAAGATCGAAGTCTCCCTGTTCTCCGTGCCCATTCTCCATCACCACCACCTTTTGAACCCACAGCTTTATCATTATCGTCACCAACAGAAGTAGTAGAGTCCGAACAAACAGCAGCAACAAAAGCAGCAACACAAATACTACAGTTCTCAGTAACCACACTAACTCCAATTCCATGCACACTATATCCTCAACGAATCGCACCAGCTATATCATCAATGCCAACAACAGCAGCTCCTGTGTCCTGTCCACGACAAAAAAGAAAAAGAAAAAGAAAACCAGAGTCATCATCATCACCATCATTATTATTATCATCATCATCATCATCAACGATCACTGAAAAAAGCAAAACACTAGCACCATCACCATTGTCAATCACTCCATCCAAACCGCTGTTTTGTGTAAATGTTGAAATAAAAAAAAAGCGGGCAAGATCTAAAAAGAACCCATCATCCAGTAATACGTACCCCATAAAAAATATTCTAAATTTACTACAAAGACCCTTACCTTCATATTAACACTTCATGGTACTAGCAAATGCATGTTAAATTTTCTCATTCTATCTTGTTACATAATAAATATAGCCATCAACCCACTGCCGTGACACATATACCCCAATTATCTTTTTATTCTTCCCAGATTATATAAATAATTGATGTGTGTATTATGTGGCATTATTACTTTTTTTCGTGTTTACAAAGACGGCTATTGCAGCTCTGTGCTTTCCTCAAAAAAAATATTAAAAATAGTAAATCTGCCCCAGGAATATTACCAGGGCCTCAATTTGGACTTGATCATAGGTCCTCTCCAGCCAAAATGGTACGCTACATCCCAACTTTAGAAGTTTATAAAAAAATATTTTTAGTTAAAATTACAAAAACTAATCCATTAGTTTTATTTTTAATAGCTGTATCTTTCATTTCAATGGTTTATTTTGTGTTTTGATCGCGTTTACATTTATTTATAACCATTTCAAATTAAACAAAAAATCATTTAGGTTCTAAAGTGTATGCACCATACTTTACGTAGTCATATAATTATTTTTTTGACTTTTTTTTTCTTTAATGAACATACAAATCAAATTAATCAAGTCAAACATAGCAATCATTTACAAGAAATTTGACCATGGCCAAATGCTAGTAAAATTAGTATAAGGGAGAGAAAATCTCCAGTTTGGGGCTTCAACCGAACGTAATAAGCAATATTTTATGTAACAGTCTAAATAACTGTTACGATGTTCAGCGAAAGCGATCATGTTGTTGTCTGTTATTGAGTCGATCCTTTCTTACGTACTACATTGATTACGTAGTCTATTTTTTTTTATTTGTTATCTAGATGGACAGATTTATTAATTTTTGCTTTGAAAAAAGACAAAGAAAAGCGATACGTTTTTCAATGAAATACCATGTTTAAGATACACGATATAATGCTCTTTAATATCAATATATTGGTATCTGAAAAAACGTGAAGTGCTGAGCAGTTTATTCATCATGTTGTGAAACCATTTTTTACGTGAAACTCCTAGGAGGTCAGAGTGAAAAATGTCTGTGGAAAACATATAAGAAAGAAAATACGTATATATCTTATATCTGGACATAAAGTATTTTTTGCTCTTTTTGTATTTATGGATATTTTATTGAGTAATGTCGATATCATATATTTACATACAACAACAAACATTATAGTCGTAATTCCAATGTTAGAAGTAAAATATTATCATCTATCTGTTACAATAGTACAAGTCAGTGTTAAACAAGAAGACGATCAAAATCTTAAAATCAACTTGTCACAATAATGTAACCACCGGAATATTGTACCGAGTTTACTGCAATTACTTTAGATACCATACACAATTTTTTAAACGATACTTGTTACCTTCTTTTACTCCCGTTTTAAATTTTTATTTTTTCGTAGAATAAACTACATAATAATAATAATAATACGTAATGAAGAAATAGTAAAGAAAAAAGAATACATTCAAGATAGAATTATATATAATTCTGATCTATTTTAAATTAGTTTTCATGCATCTTTTCATATAACTCAAAAAAAAAAACAGTAAATTTTAGAGTATCATGCACAGCGTGGGCCATATATTCTTCCAAAATTCAATTTTCTTTTTCGATGTTGGTTTGGACTGTGGTAGTAGGTTGAACAAATAGGATATTGGATCGGCAGTTTTGTGGTATTCGATTTGTAAGCGGTTATGGATGTGTAGACAATGGATCGCGTGATCTTTATGGAAGTTACCACCAGGAAGTCAGCCGAGTCGACATCTTAAACATCGACTCCTTTCTTTTCGAGCCATTGGGATCCAAAGAATTGGGTCAATTACAAGCTTCGTTCAGCATGCTATTAAATTAGTTACACCTGTTGTGGCATTCAGCTTTTTTTCTAACTCGTTTATTAAAAACAGGCGTTTTGTTGCTTTGAACATGGATTCAGTTGTATCCTCTTTTGGGTCAGGTAATTGTTGCCATAATTGAGATTTTTTGAGTTGTTGCCACCGTGATTTCGAATGTTGGTTGATGTGTGGTACCATTAGTGATAAGAGAGAATCATCAGGTAGGTAGTTTATGTTGAGAAGAAATTTGGTTTGAAGAATGGATGTTCTTTCTTTCATTGATAAGAGTTTATGCGTATGACACATTACAGTGGTGGATGAGTGTGAATGAGCTCCATAAATATGGCGGATGCAATTATTCTAAACTAATTCTAAAGCGTGTTGCTGTTTTTTATTTGGTGTGATGATTGCCAATCCATATTCTAATTTTGGTCGTATGAATTGGGTATAGATGCGTACTGATAGAAGTTTTGAAATCCCAGTTGGGCTTATTCCTATGGAGGATAGCAGTCGGAAACCTTTTTCTGCTGAGATGGTATTTCTTTCAATCAGTTGTTTTCCATCCAGTTGTCTTTTATAATATATTGGAATACCTAAGTATGTGAAGGCAGTATCTGTTGGTATTGTGGATTTATACAATTGATATTTCGTTGGAACGGAATGAGGTCGTTCAACTATTACACATTTAGTCGGATTCCATTTGTATCCCAGTTTGTAACTATGCTGTTCACACTTTGTCAATAGATCTTGCATTTCCTCTTTTGGGCCTATGAGAACCACATCATCAGCATATAGCAGGTAATTCATGGTTGCTATTGGTGTTATGATTGGTGCCGATGATACTGTATTATTTACTAGTGAGACTACATCTAATGTTGGTGGTACTGTCAGAGATTGCTGGCTTTGTGGCACTGAACTTCCCTTTCGTAGAATAGCTGGTAAACTATGCGTTAGAAATAATCACTTCAATATATACATTGTTAAATAATTATTTTAAAATTGCAGATAGAAAGGGGGGGGCAAAGTGCTTTTAATAGTATTCCATATAACTTCTCTGTCCACTGTGTTATACACGGATTGGATGTGCAAAAATGTAAAGGTTGGAAAGGTTCCATATTTATCTTTGTGAATTCGACTTAGTTCTTGAAGGCAAAAGGCCTATTGCAAAGTACTTCAGGCAGGTCTAAAACCGCCTTGTGCGACATCGAGCTCCGAGGCGAGCATTAATAAAGCTGCTACATATAACTTATATGTCTCTGCGTAACACTTTTTGTCACTATGGTAACGGGTAAGTACGATATGAGTTTAGAAGACCAGCTCGCAGAGTTACCAGAAAGAATAAATAACAAGTAACAAAAGGACAATTTTCATTGTCTTTGCTGTCTTTTCCTTATCATTATTACTGTCGCTAAGTACATGGCTGAAAATATATTTAGCATATAGACTCTGGGAAGGATATTAGACTAATAAGACCATTAAGAGTGAAGATAATGGTATAATCAGCAGTGACACTTTCGATAATAATACTATCGGATTTTATATGAGTACAACACCATTATGTAGTTATGGACGATGTCGGTAATTGCTAAAAAGAATGTCTTGTGTTTAGAATTGTCAAATTTTATTAATAAAGAATAATAATCTTGTTTTTTTTTTTTATCTTTTGGTCAGAATTGATATAGAATAAAACCACATACCGATATCATATTCATAGATTAAACTCGATTTCAGTTGATTATATTGTTAAATGCGTATCATGTGACATTTCTTTTTAAAAATTCAATAACTAAATATCTATCTTAATAAGATAATGATATCAATATCCGGATAATGTTATGGATGTAGTTACTAATGATAATGGTATTAGAAAGTTATTAAAATTAATAATATTCTTATATATACAAAAAAAGGTTTTTTCTGCTCTGCAAATTAAATTATATATGTACAAGAAAACAATTCAGCAAAAAAAAAAGCAATTATAAGAGGACTATATTCTCAACACCACTATCACATAAAAATAACTCAACATTCTTTGTAAGGAAAACTATTACGAACTAAATAGTGGATGACGACGATGATGATAATGTTTAAAAAAATAATGAAGAGAAAGAGAGACACATGGTTCAATATGCTTCTTTTTTTTTCTGTGTTCTGTGTGTTTGGTGTTTCTGTTATTTTTTTTTCTACTTTGTAAATCGAAATATTATAGCTATTGTGCGCAAGAGCAGAAAAAAAAAAGAAAAAACTACCGTTGTTGTTTGTGATAATTGATTATATCTGGGTGTGAGAATGAATGTGAGTGTGGATGTGTGCTGAGTGTATATATAAATGTATGTGTACGCAAGTGAGAGAGTGTGTATAGTAGAAGAAAAGCAAATTTGAATGTAGAAAGCTGTGTTATAGATATAAAACGAAACAGAATGGCTTATATATGTGCGTCTGTAAACTATTATGTGTCAGCAGTGGATGATGATTGTCGTACTTGAATTAGACGAATGGGTTCTTGTGCTGTTACCGCTGCTGTTGTTGATACGGGTTGTGGTCGTGGTAATTCTATTTCAGCAGCATGATGGTGTTGATGATGATGATGATGATGCCGTTGTTCTTGTGTTGATAATGGACCGTTGATAAAATCTTCTGGGTGTTCCATAATAGTAAAATCATCTCGATCTTGTTGATGAAGTGGTGGTGGTCGTTTGTTCGCACTGCCCATAATTTCCAAATTCGTTAATTTCTTTTGTGCTGCAGCTGCAACCCCTGCTGCAGTTCGTTGATGCATCACCCCAAACTTTTGCCAAACATAATTGATACAATTTTCAGTTCCAGGAAGATCTTGAATCATCTTTGCAATCGTTGCATGTGTAAATCCATAATAATCTGGTCCAGAGGCTAATAAATTTAATTTCATTAGTCAGTCAATGTCATATTATCCCCGTCCTCCCACCAAAGAAAAAGAATTCTTACCAGAGTTAGAATGATCCCTATGTCGAATTTCATTGGCACGTTTCACAATAGCAGTCCAAACTCCTGTAGCAGAATTAGCAATGATAGGTTGATCAGGACAATCATCAGCAACTACTCGGAACTATTTACAATTATTTATTTATTTTTCTGTTAGCAATCGAAATCTAAAATAAACCCTTCTTCACCCTGCATAATAATTTTATTTACCCTTGGACCTTGTTCTCCATTTTCTTCTACAGAGCATGTATATACAGTATTGGCGTTTGGATTCACCATACTTAGATAAGTTCTATAATTATGTAATTTTCCGCCCCATTTGAAATTAGTATATTCTTATTCTATTTTTCGCCATACAATTCCCAAAGAAAAAAACAATTCCCTTATCTATTTCATCCATTTTTCCCCTCTCTTTTAGCTTACTAATGACTTTTTTTTTTCCTTTCTCTCATTTTTACCTGCTAACTTTAAATCCAGGAGGCCAAATATAACGATCATTATGATAAGTGGGAAGTGGAACTACACGACCTAAAGAATGAACGGTAAGAATACCAACACGAGCAGGAAGTTTGTATTCTCCTGATACAGGATCTTTTTCCAATGGTTGTACTCGACGCATTTTAGGTTCCACAGGTCCTCGTCTCATTCTTTTAGGGCGTGACGAAGGTACCATACGTCCATCTTGAAGCATTACTTCCACACGTGGTCTAGCGGGACTACTGGATTGTGATGAAGAACCCTGGGAACTTGGCGGTGACGGGTTCGAAGTGGGCTGAGGAAGTGGCGGAGAATCAGATGGAGGCGCAGGAGGTTCTTGTTGATTTTGTTGTTTGGATGCAGGTGGCTCAGGTACAATGGGTGGTGCAGGTACAACAGCTGGTGGATGGTCAACTTGATTGTGATTGCTACTACTATGATGATGATGACGATAAGAGTAATGATGCTGATGTCTGTTATGATGGTTATTTTGATGACTATTATGTTCCTCTTGTACTGCTTGTTGTGATAAAGGTGGTGCATGTGGATGTGAAATAGGTGGTAGTGAATGTGGATGATGATGAAATGGATTATGTTGATGGATAGCTGTAGATGGGGGAGGAAGTGTAGGTCGTGGTACTGAAGGAACAGGTAAATGCCGTCGTTCTTGGTGATGATGTTCTTTCTGTAAATGTTCTTGTAACGGTGGTGGTGGTAGTGGGGGATGACTATTATGATTGTGAGAATAATAATGATTATGTTGTTGTTGTTGTTGTTCTTGTTGTTCTCGTTGTTGTTCATGATGTTCAGAATGCCAAGATGTAGATGGTATGGGAGACAATTCATGTGCATGAGATGGTGCTGGTGGTGAATCTGCTTTAAAAAATAAAAGAAAAATTTAGTTCAAATTATTAATGAATGAGATACGCACGGACAGCAATTATTTAAATGATTATTTTAATTACTTTGACTTTTTTGTTCATAGACAACATCCGAAACAGTACTCGCTGAATCATCTATTTCCATATCCATTGTTTGAACTTGCTCTTCATGGTGTCTTTTTAATACTGAATCTAGTTTTGGGTCCGGTGGTAATGGTGGTTGTGGTTGTGATAAAGATAATAACGATTCTGCATCATCAATCATAGATTCTTCTCGTGTAATAGGGATTATCGTGGTAGGATTGATCGTCGACGGTTGCTGTTGCTGTTGTTGTTGTTGCCCAAGATCATATTTGCAGATCCTTTCTAGCAAAATACTAAATAAAGTGGCGTTTTTTTTCGTCAATTGCATATACTTATTTTTATATATCTGATGTGCTTTTGTTTCCCCCCCCCCTTTTTTTTTCTTCTTCTTCTTTGTTCATGCTCTCTCTTTATGATATTCGTCTCCTTTAATTCTATCCTCCCCTTCTTCACCTTTTTTTTTATACGTAACACTTCATTTTTTCTTATCTTCTTTTCTTCTTCCATAGAGATTCTTTTTTATAAAAGAAAAAGCCCCCTTTTTTCTGCAAACCTCCCCCCCCCAACCCTTTCCCCACTTTTTTTTTCTCTCCCTTTCATACTTTTTTTCTTTAGCAAGTCTTCTCAACCGTTTCTTTGCTCGATTCAAGTCATTAGACAATAATTCATTTTTCTATATATTTATTTATTTTAATAAAAAAAAATATATTTTCCATTGAGTTCTTCTCATGTAAAATAAATAAACTTATTTTATATTTACCTCTGTTATTTCTTTAAGGCGTCGTTTTAAAAGTTGATATTTTTCTTCGGTTACTTCGGTAGTATGCCGTTCGGTTATAGGTTGTGTAGTCCGTGTCATGTCCAGTTCAGTATTCAACGTGTCTGCTACACTCAGGGCCATAGTTTATTATTATTATTAGTCTTGTTATTCTTGTTATTATTTCTTCTTATTCTTTTAACGGAACCCGTACAAATAAAATAAAACAGAGCTGAAATAATAATAATAAAAGTAAGCAAGTCTGAAACATATGTTATTTTTTTTTCAGTTCCATCAAGTAGTTTCTTTTTTTTATTTTACTTTACTGCGCAATTGTCCCTTGTTTTATATAATGAATAAGAAAAAAATGTATGTATTCTGTCGAGCGGACAATTGTAAGTTGAAAAATAAAAAAAAAAAGAGAGAGAGAGAAAGAGAGAAAGAGAGGGGCTTTTATCTTTTTTTTTGTACCTTTGAGGACTACCCAGGTGTTTAAGAAAGTTGTCGTTTACTATCTATTTACTATTATGTCAAATGTTGTTAAGAGAAAAAAAAATAAAAGAAAAAAAAAAAAAGGGATCACAAACAAGATGCAGTAACAAAAAAAGAAAAAAGAAAAAAGGAACTACACACAAACCTAACCCACTCAAACTTTCTGTTCTCTCTGTTAACTTTACACACACACACCAAAGTGGGGTTTGTCGGTTAGTCAAAAAAGAGCTCAGCAATAGAGAGCGTGCAGCAAGGCGCAAAAAAAAAAAAAAAAGGTGACGTCTTGTCCTTACTTAATTTGGTATATCACTTTCAATTACTTGTTGTTCCGTAGACTAGTTTGGTTCCCCTTGAATTTACATATTTTTAAACTTTTTTTAAAAAAAAATACAAATATAATTAACAGAATTATGTGTGATACTTTTCTTTCCCTTTTAGATCAAAATTATAAATAATTCATATTACATTAAGTAAAAAAAAAAAATGACAGAAAAAAAAAATTATGTACAAATAATAATAATAATAATAAGCATAGGTCATATAAATAATAATGTAGAATAAGGTTTTGAGGATAAGAAATAAAAAAGATAGGGTGAGAGCGGGTATTTTATATATATATATATATGCTAATTATAATTATTGTTGCTGTGTTGTGGATGGTGCTGATGGTTGACAATGTTGACACGTAATAATATTTGCCATCCATTCATTCGAATATAAAACTTCTTGTACTGTCGGTCTTTTATTAGGATTCGGGTCCAGCATGCGATACATTAATCTTTTAGGTCCCATTTCAAGACCCTGAAATACATCACATCCATCTTCTTTTGCTCTTCGCTTAATCGCTTCCCTAGCTCGTACCATCTCTGCTTCCCGATCTGCTACTGAATTCCTTTCCTTACGTTGTGATCGTTCACGTCGAACTTTTTGACGTTCAGCATCAATTAATTGTCGAAACTTGATATATCGGTCATAATCATCATCATCACCTTGTTTCGCAACTTGCCACATTTGATTCCCCGTACGCATTCCAATATAAATAATACCACAACTCCATATATCCGCTGCCATAGCATCATATTCATATGGTTCAAACTGTTCAGGTGCAATATAAGGTTCAGATCCCACAAGACCAGCTTGTTGCTCCAATTGATGATCATCATGATGATTACACTTATGCTGAGTATTATCATTAATATTATTACTTTTATCGTTATCGTTATCGTTGTCAACAATAAGTTTGGAAGCAGTATCAAAATCAGAGATCTTTAAACATCCCTTGGATGTCAATAATAAGTTTTCTGGTTTCAGATCACGATGAACAATATGATTACTATGGAGATAATCAACTCCTTCCATTAATTGTTTGAAAAAACAATTGGCTTCTTGTGGCACTAAACCATCAGTCGTTTCAAAAATCAGAGTAAATAAATCACCACCGTCGCAATATTCCATCACTTGACAATATATCGGAGATGTTTGGCTTAGAGGGAGTAAATCAAATGTTTGTATTATATTCTTGTGATGCAATGACGTTGCGACTTTATATTCATTAGTGAGTCGTTCAATAAACCGTTTCGTAGTTTCTGCATTCTTTTTTCTAAATTCCTATTATAACATAATATTCATCATTCGTTTGTTGTTATGGTGATCATTCGACAATTTTTATTTTTTTGGTGATAGTATTATTGATCGAGAAATAATGAAGACACATACTTAAAAAGAAGAAACAAACTCAAATCTAAGAATCCAAAAAAAAAAAAAAAAAATAGTTACTGTACCTTGACAGCATAAAATGTGTCATTTTTGTGAATGACTCTGATTTTTCCATAAGCTCCTTTACCAATTATTTCCTGACAATTTCCCCATTTTTGGGTTAAATAGGATTTGGAAGGTGCACGTTTCAGGGATTTGTCCACTGCATGCCGTTCTTCCTGTAACGCATCGGGTGACATTTTATGTTCTCCCCAAAAAAACCCACGACAAACATCCATCATTTCGTCTATTGAAGTTGTAAGTTTACTGGGTGTAGGACTCGTCAAATAATGACTATGCCTATTATCTTCATGAACTACAAATCGATTTCCCACAAGACTACTTTGTTGCTGCTGATGATACTGTTGTGGTTGTTGTTGCTGCTGTTCCTGCTGCTGCTGCTGTTGTTGTTGTTGTTGTAATATACTATTCGGTTCAGCCATGTTTTTACTATTAAAAGTTAAAGGTGAAGATGAACCGGATAATTGTTTTATTGTACTTTTATTTTTATTATTATTAATACCATTGTTATTATGATTATGATTATTTGTAGTGGAGTGTTGTGGTGCTGATTGAGGTTGTGATTGAAAAAAAGTCTGGAATACACCCATTTTTTTTTCTTACTTTGATGGTTTAATAATAGTAAAGAAAAAAATTAAAAAAAAACAAGAAAAAAAAAAGAATCAAGAAGAAAAAAAAAAAAAAAAGATGCAAGCGGGATAAATTTGAGTGGGAAAAAAAAAAGAGGGAGTGGTCGTGTGGATTGTAAAGATTGAAATTTTTTTTTCCTTCTCTATGTGAATAATGCGTGTGTAATAGTTGATGCTAATGGATGATGATTATGTATAAATGTAATATTTGTGTGCAGGGCCAAAAGAGGACAGAAAAAAAAAACAAAAACAAAAAAAGAGAGGTTAAAAAAAGAAAAGACCAGCTGATTATAGAAACTTTTTCTTTACTTTTTTTCACTCCGCTTTTTCTTTTTGTGAAAGTTGATTCTTAAGTGACCGAATTTGTTCCCGCAGATTATCCAATTCATCATCCTTTTGCCTGTTTTGGCTTTTTAATCTTAAAATGTATTCGTATGAATGTTGAATCAAAACCACTTTACTCATTTGTTTAACTTCTTTTTCCTTGTTATTCTTAAGTTCTTCCAATGATAAATTCTTGTTGTTATCTTTATCTCTTTCTTCTACGTCTTCTTCACCTCCTCCCTTATCCTCTTCTTCATCCTCTTCAAGTACAACACCTGCTTTTTCCCGCTCTTCTTTCTCCATTTGATCTTTTTCAACCAAAGCATCCGTAATTTCTTTGCGTAATGAATCAAAGCTTTGTTTCAAAGTATCCCGTCGTTTTTGTTCTGCTGCTTTGTGTGCTGACCTTCGATTTTCCACACCAGATTGAAAACTGGAAGAAAAATCAATACCTAAACTTTTGGCTTTTCCTTCTCGCATATTTTGATAATTGCTTTTGGTTGCTAAAGCCGCAGCAGCTACCTGTTCTTCAATGGCAGATAAACGCTTACCATTAGGTTGTAAAGAAGGTGAGATCAGTGGTTTCAGAGCACGTGGTGATGATTGGATAGGAGCTGTTGTTGAGGGCATCATAGGTCGCAAAGCAGCAGGTGATACAAGTGCGGCAATGGTCGGATCTGTGTTCGGTCGTGGAGACCTATGGGCCATAGGGACCAGTCCTGGTGATGTAAACGGTGCCGCTGTTGTCGATCGTGACGTTTTCCGTCGCTTGGGCGCTGACTTCTTATTAGTAGATGTACTTTTGTTCTTATTGTTTGTATTGTTATTATCTTCTAACATAGCGGCAGGTAAAGATCCCATATTATCAACTGCAGGTGATACATGATTAGGCATAGGTTGACCAACACCACGGCCTAATTTCATTAAAAGTGATGGTGTTGCAGGTGCTAAGAAACGCCCATCATGGGGTAATGATGCAGGAGCTTGTGATAATGTGGTTGTACTGTGAGCACTTATAGTATTTGAGTGTGGCGACAAGATCTCCTGGCTTACTATGCTGTTATTAGGGGTTAATTGTTGCATCGTTGTAATTATTGGTGTTACTGTTGTTGTGGTATTATTACTACCCGCATTGCTACTGCTACTGCTGCCAATGTTATTATTATTATTATTACTATTATTATTGTTTAACATCACTGTAGTACCTTGGCTACTACTACTACTACTTCCTCCAATATGAGTTGGAGTTCCTTGTAAATGGCGGTGGGCTGTTCGTAATTGGTGTTGTTGTCGTTCAATCATGGCTAATTTTTGTTGCAGTATACTTTCTGGTAATTGTTCATTACTTAACTGGTTGAAATGATGATGATGATGATGAGGTACCGCATGAAGAGCGGGGGATGTAAGTGGTGAAAATGATTCGTTTGCCCCAGACATTATATTATTATTATGTTGATTAAGATGATTATTATCATAAATAGTAGTAGTGGGTGTAGCTTGATTCATTGTCGTATGTGTAGGCCCTATTGCAGGTGATTCTAATGGACTGAGAAAATCCTATATTTGGGAAATAATAAGATACAAACTCTTATTAATAAACTATGTTCTTTTTTCTTTTTCTTCTCCTTTTTGATGTTTTATGAATATATAAATTATAATGCTTATTATAATTATTTATATTATTGTATTTATATTATACCTCATCATCTCCGAAACCCGTTAAATCATCTAAAGCATACGGTTGGGGATTTAGACCTGTATTTCCATGCGTTGAAATTTGTAAAGGAGACATCATATACTCGGGATTCGTTCCAGATAATACACTACTACTTGTGAATTTTCCTGCATCGGGTGTTAACTGGGGTATATTGGTATAATCAATATGCTGTTGTTGTTGGTGATGTTGTGGTTGTTGAGAAGAAGAAGAGGTGGCAATCGGTGCGGCAGAAACGTTACTGAAATCAGTAGAGGCATCGGCAAATCCGAAGAAATCAATTGTTGTGTCGACATGGTGATGATCTTGTTGTTGCTGTTGATTATTTCCTTGTGTTGCTTGTGTTTGAGTCGACCCCAGCTGATAGCTAGTTTTAAAAACGTCATGCGTGTCTTCGAAATTTAAAGAACTAAAGTCCATTAAAAATATTTTTTGGTTGTTATAATAATGAATAAATGTAAAAGAAAAAAAGTAGTATTAATGATTGTGGGGTTTTCGTCGTTGTTATGGCAATAATGATAATAATAATAATAATAATAGATGCTTCTTTTTTTCAGCCACAACTATTAAAGATAAAAATAAATAAAAAAAAGAACAAAAAAGTTATTAAAAGAAAAAAGAGAGTGAAGAAAGAGTACCAAAAAAAAAAAAATTAAAGGTTATGGCTACACTATAACTGCTGGGTTGTTATTTTAACTATTATCACTATATGGAAATAAACTGATATCCTTTGGTCATTTTTTTTTTTTTGCTTGGTTTCTGTTAACACTTTTTTGTTTACAAACTGTATAATTTCTTGCATTCACACACAAAAAAAAACAACAGAATCTTGTGTTTCATCATTGTTACTTATTTACTGTTTATTTGCTTTTTTTATTCATAAAATCACATCATCAAATACTAATAAGTTTATATTATACCTCACATGTGTAACTTTTTTTTTTGAATGGCATTTTGTTCAACCTTTTCATTTGGTAAAGTTGGTCTTGGCGGAGGGGAAAACCAAAAAAAAAAAAAAAAAAAAGGATTAGTGCACCAATGAAATTAATTCTTTTTTGAAAAAAAAAAAAAAAGTACTGAACATTAGCAGAAACATACACTCCAAAAAAAAAAAAAATTACGGACCCAAAAAACATTGGATCTTTTAATTTCTTTTAAACTTGTTTACTGCTAGTATATTATATAAACTTATATAATAAGATAAACTTCATATTATATCTATGTAAATTTCTCCTTCTTCAGTCGTTTTGTTTTTAGCAGTTGCTTTCCTTTTGCTTAACCGCATCAATGTTTATTGTAAGCCCCATTTGAAAAAAATCAAAGCGCCGATTCATATATTAACGTTTCTGTTTTTTTTCACTTTTTTTTTTTACTTTTTTATTTTTGTTCATCGTGCATATGCTGAATAAGCAGACTAAAACCGCAATGACATGTCAAAGATCCTATTTCGTACAACCATGAAAATATGCAATCCCCAACTTTTTTGAACCCTTGTCATAAAAATCATAGATACTAACGAATAGAAATCTACATAGACCCTTTCCTGTTTAAAAATGATTACGAAACACAAAAAAAAACAACCATCTACAGAGTTCCTACGCTAACCTTGGTGGATACGTTTTATTTATCAAAAAAGATAGTTCGGCTCGGTTCATCTTTCTGGCTAAGTCCCTAATTCAATACATGTTACACAATAAATTCTTTTATTACATATTTCAATTTTTAAATGAAACACAACGCGCGATCTAGGTTGATCTATTAGAACCTTTCTGTAAAATGACCGAAAACGCTTGCCTAACATATTTATCCAAGAAAATAGAAGTTTCGAAAAGTGACTTAGTGGTGGGTAGTACCATTGAATGAACTTAATGATGTGTTACCAAAAAAGAAAAGTGAATAAAAAAAATCATATCCGTCTTTTTGCAATTTAAGTATGGATCGTTTTAGTGCAAATTATTTCTTGACACATTTTTATTTGAAAGTCAAGCAGTTACATGACAAACTGTGAAGCCAATGTATTCGTACTACGTTTATATTATATCTAAAAAATACTATAAATATCCTACGTACATAGCAACCTATATATTCTTCTGTTAATGTATGAATGATGACAAGTAAACCAGATGGATTCTTTTCGAATACATCTAAAATCAGACGAATAAAACACTTATTTAAATTGACTTATTTGTTGTTACGTATCCATTTAACATTCTATCATAAATCAATAAGTATACTATTTATCAAGAAAAGTAATAATAAGGCGGAAAACAACCATCAAAAAATTAAAATAAATCAAATCAATATAATATAATATAATATAAGAATAAAAACTTTACAATGAAAAACGACAATAAGAAAAAAGAAGTTGGAACAAATGTGAAAAAGATGACGGGTAGAGATGTGGATAAGTGAGCATGTACAAAATTTGGACTTTTTTTTATTGATAAGAAAAGTCCTTTGCAAATCGGTGAAAAGAGAAGGGAGAGGGGATGGTGTGTGAAAAAAGAAAGATAAAAAAAAAAACAAAGTTGATAAAATATGGAAAAGGTGACAAGTTAATAGATTTCAATGATGTTTTGATTTTTGATGTTGTATGCGAGAGAGAGAGAGAGAGAGAGAGTGTGTGTGTGTGTGTGTGTGAATTGAGGGAGATGGATATATAATAATTGTGCAATAGTAATAGTAAAAAAGTAACAATAATAATATTTAACATGCTGGAAGATAGGATCGACAAACAGGACATTCAAGTTTGATACGCATCCACTAATATAAAAAGAAAGAGCCAAGTTAATATTAAAAAAAATCATAGTTCTCTGTTTCATAAAATAATTGTGTTTGACTTACTCTTTCCAGACAATCAGTATGAAACAAATGTTGACATGGAGTTAACATATATTGTGCTCTTCCGAGTACATGTAAACCAGGCGGACCACTTGCCGAAGTATCTACAGGAAGCATGCAAATGGCACAATCGCGAAGGTGTCGTGGTTTACCACTATTTTCTTGAAGGTTCTCTTCATCTTCGGCAGGTAATACGGGATGGTAATTATATGTTTGTGGCAAGTACTTTTCAGGTACGAAAAATCGAGGACCCAAGATATCTTGAAGGAAAAGCACAAGTACTTGTAATCCCACAAACGCTACCAAGGCCCATATCCAAGGAGAAGGTTCATGAGCAATTAAATTTTCTGGACAACCATAAAAATCTATCGAAACGAATAAATTTTAATTAATGGTTTTTCTCTCACCTTCACATTCTTCTTTTATTTTTGTATGTATATGTGTTTACAATAAGAATAAAACTTACATAAAGGAATTGCCAAACGAGTAATACTCATGCAAATAACATAACGTCTACTTAAAGGTCGTCGACAACCGCGAATTATATTTCGTACAATTTGCGGTATCCAATAAGAATAAAAACAGAAGCCCAATGTTCCAATAATTACACTTTGAACAAATGCAGAGCGTGTAGCAGTTTGATAAAATAAGAATAATCCAAACAATAATAATGCATCTATATATTTATCAATATTATCTGGTTAGCTTAGATATCTATTATGAGCTATTTTTTTTAAAAAGAAAAAAAGAACAGAAAGATGAACGTACACATTCTGTAATATAAGGCACTAATGTCACGACGTGGATCTGATACAGGTTGTGGGTTCGTTGGTTGTGGTCTATTAGCAATTGGTAGAATTGTTTGCTGTTCTCCTTGATTTGTATTGTTGTTGTCATTAGTATTGTTATTATTGTTGGTGTTATTGTTGTTGGACGTTGTGCGATTATTTTCAGGTCGTTGAATTCGCCATATAAGTAATAGATAACGCATTCCGAAGACAGATACTAGAACAAAACTAAAGAATGCAGCAGTAGCAAATGGCATAAAAACTGTTTCAATGACAACACCAGTAGTTAAATGTAAAAGACACAAGTAACCATCCATCATAGATTGCATAGCAACAGTCCAATAAGAAACATTGGAAACACTCTAAAAAAATAAACAATAATAAATTATCAGAAATTCTCAAATGTTTCTTTTCCTTTTTTTTTATGCGTATGTTTATATATATTCTCTATCTATCTTGTTTTGTGTGTGTGTGTGTGTGTGAAACTTACAGAAGGAGTTGGGGTATATTCCATCTGATGGATCAAAGCAAATATTTGTATGATAGCCAGTACACTTGCCATAGTAGCATACGAAATAGCTTTACTATAATACCGTTCAATTTTAGCACCAATTCCATCGTCCGAAGTCAAAGCTAAACCGCAATTGGGAGAATACATGACTGAAGACATTTTTAATGGAGGTGGACGAATGGTACTAATCCCTTGCGGATTTTCCAATTCTGTCAAAAAAAAAAGAGAGATTAATGGCCCGTCAATTTTTTTATATATATACAAAGAATCAAAGATGAAACGATATGTTACCTTTTTCGTATTCTAAAAGTTGCAAAATTTTAATATCGGATGGTACAGGTTCTAATTGTGCAAATATTTCAAATACACAACCGAAACTGACAGACATAGGTGGTTCTAAATCATATACATAAACCGGATGAATATAGCACACACATATACAAACACCAAAAAAAAAAATCTAATGCTACAAACCACGATCATCAACGACTTGATCACCCCATAATGCTAATGATTTTAAATTTTCAACACGTTTATCAATTTGTTCTGTCAATGCTATCCTTGATCTAACCATGGATTCATTGGTAGGTAGCATATGTAGTAATTCTTCAAATTCAATGCTTCTCCTAGTTATTTATTTAAAAAAAAAAGAATGATATAATCATTTAGTTTAGGTTCCACAGCATTAAAAAAAATAGTATCCTTTTTTTTAAATCTCAAATATATATATATATATATATATATATATTTACCCATCTAATGCGCCTAAAAGATATATACTACCATCACTCAGAAAATGAACACCTTCTGCCTGCAGTAATGCTCCATAATCTGTTTTTTCTGCATCTTTCAATCGTATATAACCCTAATGAGTTTTACAATATATGAATATATATTAAATCACCTTGATAAATAAATGATTCCATAGCTGTAATTTAAAAATGGATTAAATTTTACCTCAAGATAATTTACACTTTCATCACTTGTCTCAATTGATTTTATATTGAATGTAAATGATCCACCATCATTTATGTTAAAACTACCACGCGATTCTTCTTCTAATGTCCTATTGGAAGCATCAATATCGGGAACAGTTACATTTTCACTTTGCCAAGTTCCTGTTTGCTTTCAGTTAATTCTCTATTTTTTTTATTTTTGCTACATCTTTTTATATTCAAATAGTATATATCCATAATAAAATTTAATTCATTATACCTCTAAATACACCAGTAATATTATGATAATAATGAGAATTGGATTTATGATTATGCAACTCTGTAACTTTGTTATTTATGACATCTGGTAAAGACTATATAGAGAGATATGATCATAGTAGTCGATAATAGTAAAATCAGTTTACATACAAAAACACCACGGATATGTATGTAATGGGGTTAAGAACAAAAAAGCTTACATGAGTATTATTAACACCATATGTAACATTATTTAATGTTTCTTTTTCCAGTTCATATGATTCAAGTAAATCGTCAATGGTGGGTCTTCCTCGGCGTGTTGCCTCATCTTCAGAAAAATTAAGAAAGAGTAAAGAAAAAAGAAATAATAGCATATAAAAGCTAGACCGATTCATGGCTTGCCGTTGTAATAGTTGTGCATTCTCTGGTGATTCCATCAAGTAAAATAATAATAATTTTTTTTAGTTATAAACAGGTTGCAATGTATATATAAATAAATTAATAAAAGAGAATGAAAAAAAAAAAAAAAAAAGAATGACAACAAGTAGTAGAAATATGTAATAATAATGTGGGGGGTTATTCTTTCTTTAATCGCCCTGTAGTAAAAGCATTCCCGCACATAATGTGTTAACGTTTTTTTTTTCAAGTCCAGATTTTCTAAAATCGGTTGGAAGTTCATTTATTTATTTGGAACTATATATTTTTGTAACCTAGCAACATAGACCATGTCAATTGTACCTTACCATACTGGAACATTACAATAAAAAAAATCACGTTGTGAATAGTATTTTGAATTGATAACATTTCCATAACAATCATAAATAAAAAAACAAAAATGAATCTCTTTTTTTATTCTTTCCTTGTGCTGCGCACTCGACTCATTCATCTTCTATTGTGGTAATTTTTTGTCGTAGGATCAATTCACTTATTACCACACAAGGTTAGTAAACATATAATACTAAAATATTTAGTACGTAGTCTTATAAAAATTTGGGACTCACACACTCTTAACAATAAGAATTCATAATGATTATTACTCAAAGGTTAATGAAAAAAATGATGCGGATTTGAAGAACTACCCACATTTTTTTTAGTTCAATTACTATTAATATTCATTATTATTTTACTAAAGAACAACCTTTTCATTTTTCTCTTTCCTGAGTTATAATATATATATATCGAAAGTAAAATATATATATATATATATATATACATCAAATAAAATTTGATACAATACTATTGTTGAACACGCATCTCCCTGTATATATATAAATCCTTGCATAGAAAACAGGGAAATTATTTAAGCGCTGAGAATCATTGACCTTGCTCATTATTCTCTTTTTTTGGTAAGTTTCTTCAATTATATTCCTTGCGCGCCCTTTTTATTTTTTTGTTTTCCACCCTTTTTTTATTATTATACATAAAAAAAAAAATGGCCCAACCTACTGATAACATAAAAGTTGTTGATGCTGAACCACAACCTATTCCTAGTGATGCTGGTTCTGCTAATCAACCACTCAATCCCAATGTTCTTTTGAATAATACTTTGGATGGTTTTGCTACCTTGAGTTCTAAATTCAATCCTTTTGCTCAAAAACTTGGCAAAGGTATTGGTCAAGTGAGACAAGTAAGGCACATGTTTATTTTACTTACATATTATATATAATAAATTTTTATTTTTTTGAATTATATGAAACTTAATTAAGGCATTTATATATATTTTAGTATGCTCAAGAACGTCTTGGTACTGCCGAAGATATTACCGAGTTACCTGAAGAATATAAGGAATTGGAAAAGGTATATATATATATAAATAAAAGGGACTGGACATTGTATTTTATTTTATTTTTCATGATGATGAATGAAATGAGGGGGATAGAAAAGAAGGAGAGGGTCTATAGTATTTTTTTTATGCATGTCAATGTGTTATTATACACTTTGAATCCCTAAAATGTATTCTTTTTAATTTTTTTTAATCAATTTATTATATATTTTATTAGCGTGTTGATGCTCTTCGTTCAGTCTATGTGAACTTACTTAAGGTATCACGTACATATAACAATCCTTCTTATGACTATCCAGTTCAACTTCAAGAATCCTTGGCAGGTATCAGTAATACATTTACTACACAATTTCAAAACTTAGCTTTGTCACCTGCAGAAAGAGCTCAAGCCGAACAACAGCAACAACAGCAACAACAACAATCTATCGAGAAACAACATCCCAAGACCTTATCACATGCTCTTTCGCGTGTCGCTGGTACAGGTTCACAAACTGTTGGTGTCGAAGATGCTCTTGGCACTGCTCTTTTTAAGGTCGCTACTGTTTCTGAAAAGGTTGGTGATGCTCGTGTCAATATGGATCAAGCTATTACTACCAAGTTCAATCAACCTATGCAAACCACTCTTAATACAGCTATCGAACAAGCTTTAAAAGCACGACGTAATGTTCAATCCGTTCGATTGAGTTTGGATTCTTGTAAGGCTAGATATCGTGCTGCTCGTCCTGAACGACAAGATGCTGCTCGTCTCGAAGTAGAACAAGCTGAAGATCAATTTGTTGGTGCTGTTGAAGAAGCTACTAGTTTAATGAAATCTGCTTTGGAAAATGTAAGTAATCTTTTTGGTTAGTGTGTAATATGTATATATATGTATCATGTAGATAGATATTACATGTATGTCTTTATTTTATTGATACTAATTTTTTATTAAATTGTAATTGTTTAAAGCCTGAACCTTTCCGTAATCTTGCTGATCTTATCGCTGCTCAAGCTGCTTACTTTAAAGAAGCACATGAACTTTTAGCTGATCTTGCACCAGAATTGGATGAAATCCAAGTAACACAAGAATCATTGCATCGAAACAGACAAGAGTAGAAATATTATAGTTTCTTCTCTTTTCATAAATTCCTCTCTTTTTTTTTTTTAATATTCTCAACTTATTAAATATTTGATATATACTTGTAGTATCTTTTCTCTTTCCCCTTCCTCCCCTCCCCTTCTTCTTTCTATCTATTTCTCTCGATCATTTACATATAGTACTTTTTTTTTCTATATATTATTTTGATTAACCTTTTTTTTTTATTCTATTTATAAAGAAATTTCATTTTGTATCTTTTTTTTTTTTTGTTAAAAAGAAAGAATTAACTTTTTTGTGAATATAATTGCATTATTTTTTGGTCATATGATGAGTTTTTATTTTTTATTATTATGAAAGATAAAATGGGAAGCTTGTGTGAGTTAGTAAAAATGGATGGGTATGCATTTTGTGGAACATATATATCAAAAATTTTAATAGCCAAGTTTATTAACTAATATACAATACTTCAATGGTTGTAGATGACTATTTTATTATAAATATTCAACATACCTTTACTAACAAATGTTAAGATGATTGGTATAATACGTAACAACCACTTGATTATGTTTAAAAAAAAGTAATGCCCATCTAGAGAAATAGTGTGCAACTTTTAAAAGTGCTGTGATTATTGGTCTTCAAAGGAAGTGACAATAACGGAGAGATACGTATAGGGAAGGGTTTTACTATTATCACTAACGCTAATACATTATACATAGAATGGTTCATGTCTTTATAACTTTTTCTTAACAAGGGTTACTTTATCTTTTTTATTTATAGCAAGGAAAAGAGAGCATATAATATTTATTATTTATATATAAAATATTACTTATTATTACTATGTAGTAGTAAGTTCATTTTTTATTTTTAGCAAATGAGATATACATTGTACTAGCAAAAAATATTGTTTTCATTTATAACAACAACAAAAAAAAGAATGTCTTTTTTTTTAACAAAATTATAGTATTTTTTTTTTTTTTTGAGAGAGAAGGGAAGACAGCAAAAATACGCATGAGAGAAAGCAAAAAAAAAAAAAAATAGCAACAGCTATTTTATGATTGTTACGTAGAGAAAAAAAATACTATAACTAAAATTATTATTTTCCACCTTTAGAACCTTGAGTGTTGTGTGCTGCTGCTGATTGAGCACGAGACTTGAAGTCTTGGTTAGTGCCCGTTTTGTCAGCATGAGACTGGATACGGGAAGCATCACTAGGAGTCATTGGGTTTTGGGGATGAGAACCTCCTTGATTTGGCTATATAAGATCATAATAAAGAATAACATACTATAATATATAAATAACAATCATACGTACAAGAAGAACAATCTAAAGAAGTCTAGTATAAAATAATCGAATTCTAATAGTTTTTTTTTTTTTTTACCTTGCTCATTTTTTGAATACTGTAATTGATTTGAGAGAAAGATAAAAAGATTGAAAGAAAAAGGATTAAAAAAAACATTATCTTTTCTATATTTAAATATACCCGATCTCTACTTCTATGTACTAGGACAGTGTTTAACTGACATAATAATTATTCTGTGAAAAAAAATTATCATTATTATATCATTATATTGAAAGAGGAAGAGAAATTGAAAAAGTGGTAATCATGATGACTCTATGCATCTGTATTTTTAATATAGTATCGAATTTAATAGAAATTTTTCAAAATCGTGGGAAAGAAAAGAAATTTTATTAATGACGATATAAATATTTTGTTCAAGAAAGAGTTTCTAACGATGACATTTTAATAATAGTTCGCAAAGAATAAAAAAAAAATATAAAGGAATTTGTTATTTTGAATCATAATATTGAATGATGATACATTACTACTATTACTTGCTGTTAAGATGACATTGTTAAAAAAAGACACTTATGTACAATATTATTTTTTGATATTGAGCTAAAAAAAAAAATAACTAAAATTTACTGATTACAAGCTATTGAATTCTTTTGATACCTGAAGTGTTACATACAATACGTAAGTATATTTTTTTTTTATATTTGCTTTTTGTTATACTGTAAAATGGTACGTAATAAAACAATAATTGAATGGCTAATAATATTGCGTACAAAAAAGAGTGAAGGATTGACCAATTTGATGACCGTGTAGTTACTTTTTTATTATAATTGATAAAATTGATATATCGTTTTTTGCCCTAAATCTTAAAAGCAATACTTGAATTACTATGTAGTTTGTGTTTTTATAACAAGTTCAATAGGTACTACTTATTGCTTTAAAAATCTTGTAAAGTAACTTAGATTGTTACGTAAGAATAAGTTTATTATTCTTAATAATAAATGATATTATATTTGAAAAATACATAATAATGTACGCACGTAATTGAATAGGAATCATGGGTTATGTTAACTTTCTCAAATATATGCCAATAGGCAACAAGACACTCTTTTCTAAATAACAGGCTTTACAGTAAAAATTTTATTTTTATTTAAATGGATTTACCCTTTGTTATTCAATCTTTGCTGTTGAATTTGATTTGATTTGATTTTTCAGCGGCGAGAAAATATTTGAGTCGATAAATATATTATATCACTAAATCCTCCAATATGTAATTAAGAAAAGGTTTTTACATTACTGGATATGATAGCAATAATAATAGATAAGATGATCGATTTCTATTTTATTTCTTATTAATATTAGCATTTCTTATTATTATAAAATGTATAATAAAGCAATAAAGGGATTCAATTAACTCATAAAATATCACTGTTCCTAATTAATATAAAGGACGTAAAATATTGAATATAACTGTAGATCAGAATGACCAATAAATATTTATTGTTTAAAAAACTGACTAAATATTTTTTTTAATTAATCCATTTATACATGTATAATTTAGAAAGTAATACAAATGTCAAAAATTCGTAAAACGTTTAATAACATAATTGTTCTATTAGATATATCTATGTAATATTCGTATCACATGATATATACTTGGGTCTTGACATTTAAATATTGTCTATGTTGATCGTAGAGTAACAATAACAAAAAAAGTCTTTTCTTTTAGTAAGAACGGGTAACATTATCTAAGAAAATTAATTATTTTATATTATCATGAAGCTATTGTAAAGAAGTTTTAGAAAATAGAGTGTTATTCTTTTTTTCTACTAGATGTACCCCCTATAAGAATTATTACCACACAATATGTTTATCAAAAGATATTTTAACCTCCACACATAGATTTTCTCGTGCGTTTTTTTTATTATAATTTTTTTATATGCAGTACGTACTATTTATGACAATCACTACATCGATACACACACACACATATATATGCATATTGTTTTTTTTATGGGTGGTACTGCATAATAATATATAATAAAACAAGCTTTATATATAGCAGGTACCCAGTAGAAAAAAAAAAGTTGTCAACATGCAGCATCATCACGAGTTTTAGATATCCTGCATGGCTACAAATAGTAATTTTTAAATATAAGTAAAAATTTATTGTTCGAGACATGTATCATATTATAATAAAAGATGAAGAGGGGGGTGGGGCTTTTATTATTATACATTTACATCTTTTTCTTTTATCTTTCTTTTTCTTTCTTTGTGTCACAATCTCCCCTATTATCAGAAGCATACATCAAACTAGTTATAATATCTTAGTGCTGTCAACTACGTATTGTGCTAAATTATAGTACAAGGATGAACAAATAAGTTTATCAACACTAATTTAACTAATAATAATAATAACAAATTTGATTACTATCAGATTTAAAATAAAACACTACTTTTAAGAATAACCTTTTTTTTTTCTTGATATTTTACTATTTAAAGATTATATTGATGTCATGGGCGTTTTTATGAATTTAGAGTTTTGAAAAAAAAACCAATTGTTGTCGGATAAAATAATCTCAGTAACTCACATGTTGTAAAGGGATTTGTGAAACATGAAGAAAAACGAGTGCCAAAAAAAAAGGGGTAATATGTGTACGTAGAAGGAAAAAAAAAAGAAAAGGGTTGGACCCGAACAAAGAAGAAGGGACCTTTTTGGCAGATTATATAAGGAATAATAGTTGGAACAAAAAAAACAAATAAATAAATAAATAAAATAATATGGACCAAAGAAGAAGAAGAAGGAAACGAGTATTAAAAAAGGAGGGCGAGACACAATTACTTAAATGGGTTATAAATACTATAAAACATGCATGTGGTATGAACCCATCATTTTTATTATCGATTTTTCTATTATAAAAAAATTATACATAATAAGAATAAAACGGATCTCTAAAAAACTGTAAAAAAGATATCAAAAGAAAGAGAGAAAGAGAGAGAGTGGGAAACGGGACGATCACATAAATTTTTATAACACATACGTAAATAAAATTATAATACCCTTCATAAAAAAAAAAAAAAAGCATGTTCTTTTGTTTGTAATACCTTAACCCCACCCCTATTCCCTTCACAAGGATTATAATAGTATTATTATTTTTTCACACACCACATGACCCATTTAAAAAGATAATTATATACTTAATCTTTATCAAAGTTTGATGATCGATTAAATATTTTTTTACTACTATTATTATTATATCAATACTAAAGAATTATATTGATCAAAAATATATTGAGAATCATTTTGTTTTATACTTGACAAAAATTTTAAAAGTTTACTTATTAAAAGTTATAATAATTCATTTGAAATATTACTTTTATTATTACAATAAGAAAATTGTGATGGGAAAAAAAAAAAAGTAGTTTTTTTTTTTGTTTATTGTTGGTACTTGGTTATTGTATTACCATCGGATATATAGAATTTTTTTGGATCACACAACAAGAAAAAATTAACTACTTCTTCACACACAGATAACTAATAATAGGAATTACTCATAAATACGTAATAACTTCAAAGATTACAGCAGAAAATAACAGTATAATCATATACAAATGATCTTTTATATATATATATATATATTCAAAAGTTATAATAATAAAAGGAAAAATGTTCAATTAGGAATGAAGTTGTTTCTTTTTTTTATACATAGAATAACAATAGTAATAAGTATAATAGTAACACCGAATTAAAAAAAAAATAAAAAGAAGAAAGACCATAAATAATTACATATGTAATAATGAAAACAAAATAAAACAAAACAAAAAAAAAAAAAGAAAGAAAGAAAAGGAAAGGAAAGAGTTTCTTTTTTGGTGAGTAGTAACAAAGCGTGTGTATATGTGTATAACGAAGTAAAAGTAGGAAGGGGTTGTATATATACAGTATATATATGAAGAGTGAAGGAAAGAGTAAAAGAAAGTATATATACGGGGTACTATAAATGATCACTATTGCAAAGTAATAATTTTATTGAAGGTAAACGAGCATGTCGTTGTTCTTCTTGTTGATATTCATAATAATAGTGTTGTTGTTGTTGTGGTTGGTGCTGACTAAAATTATCTGCAACACCGAGTGAACTTAAAGAGGGTAACCTTTTAAAGTCATTATTATAGAATGTTGTACACGACGGTTGTTCAGATCCGACCCGACAGTAATAGTGTTGTTCTTTTCTTTTTTGTTGTTGATTTGTTATTGTTGATTCTTGTATTTTTACTGGGTCCTCCTTTTCGCTATGATTATAATTTTCATTTTCTACCATCATTCCAAATGTAGGTGATGAAGTTTGCCATTTTTGAATATAATTCCATGACGACAAAATAGTGGTTTGATCTATTTCTTTGTTACTATGGGTAGTATCTTGCTGTATCGTAGTTACTTGAGATGAAGATAATGTTCCTGAATAATTATAATGATAATAATCACCATTTTCACTACTACCACTACTACTTGCACTTTCTTCAGAAGAATCCATTGATAATGATGGTTCATCAACAAAATTTTCATTATTATCTTCTTCATTTATTGAAGTAGTTGTTGTTGTGGAAAACATGGATTCAGGTATATTTTCAGGATCCATTCTTTCATTTGCAGATAATTGAATTCCATGAAGTTGTTCAATATGTCGAGTCAGTTGACCACGTCGCCAAAATGATTTGTAACACCCTGGTGCAGGACAATGATTTAATTTGGCTAAAGCTTTTTGAGCTGACTGTTGTCGTTGGATAGATCGTTGTTTTTGTTGTTGTTGATTATTCGAATGTTGTTGTTGTTGTTGTTGACCAGGATGAATAAATCTTAAAATAGAACAATATTGTTGTTGACGCATATAAGCTTCTTCATCATCAACTGAACGTGGTTTTGAAGAATGAGAACAACGACGAGTTCTTTTACGTCGATGTAATAAAATAGAAGGTGGAGATAAATGCGCTCTAGCATGTCTACTTAATTCATCCGATCTTGCAAATCGTTTATCACATAATGTACAAGCATGAGGTTTTTCTCCTGTATGTGTACGAATATGTCGTACTTTATGTTCTAATCGATAAAATGATTTTTGACAAAATTCACAAATATGAGGACGAATAGCTTGATCCATTGGTGTATTATTATTATTACTATTGGATAATGTTGTTGTTGTGGTATGTGACATTATTTCATAAAAAAAAAGTTTATATACAAAATAATAGAATATTAATATAAGAAGAAATAAAAAAAAAAAAGGGAGAACTAATAAAATAAAAAAAATAAAAGAAAAAAAAAAGCTTATTATATATACTTTTGATTTATGTGTTCACCAAAAAAAAAAGCGGTTTTTTTTATTGTATATTTTTTTTTATGTAAAATGAATTACTCCGTCTTCCTTTTGTGGGACTATTGTAAGTAATTTATGTGTGGTGGGAGAAAGAGTATTCCGAAATTCTAAATGATCCATGCATCTTTAAAAACTTCTCCACAAAAAAATCTTAATATATATATATTTATATAACAACCTCATGATTATATGACAACTACCATCTTGAATTAATTTTATTTTCTCTCTCTCTCTTTCTTTCTTTCACTTCCCTCTCACACACACCCTTTTTCATTTAAAACTCTAAAAACAGAATCATATAAAAATGACTTATATGAGACTATATGGATAAATAATTAAAAAAATTGGATTAAAAAAAGACCCCAAAAAAAAAAAAAAACTCCAAAAAATATATTAACCAATTAAATTTTGAATGACATCACACTTAGTTCATATATTATGCTGGTTATTATTTTTTACACAGACCATCAAAGCATATAGTGTAATAGCATTTCTCGGCATATGAAATAATAAAACGCGTTAAAAAGATAAAAAAGTCCGGGGCTTTTTTTTAATTCTTATTTCTTCTGTGAGAAACACTTTTTTTTTTCTTTTACTTTCTTCTTTTTCAATAAACAAACAAAACAAGAAAACATAAAAACACAAAATGCTTTCTCTTGCTGCTCGTTCTATCAAGTCTTCTAACTTCAAGTCTTCTGCTCGTTGTTTGACCGCTGTTCGTACCAAAGTTACTTTACCTGACCTTCCTTATGGTTATGATGTATGTTATTATTATTATTATTATTTAAACAAGAATAAGAAAAAAAAAACGCGTTTTTTTTAAAAGAAAAAAGGATTATTTTAAATAACAATTTTTATTATTATTATATCTAGGCTCTTGAACCTTATATCAACACTGAAATCATGAAACTTCACCATTCTAAGCATCACCAAACTTATGTTAATGCTTACAATGCTGCTGAAGAAAAATTACAAAATTCATTCCAAGGTGGTAACTTGACTGAATTGATTGCTTTACAAACTGCAATCAAGTTTAACGGTGGTGGTAAGTATTTCCTTCTTTATTTTATTTTGATATTAAAATAATCATTACCTATTACTTAACTATTATTATTATAAATATAGGTCATATCAACCATAGTTTGTTTTGGCAAAATTTAGCTCCCAAGAGCAATGGTGGTGGTGAAAAACCTACTGGTGAATTATTAAAGGCTATTGAAACCAAGTGGGGTTCTTTTGATGAATTTATTGCCAAGTTCAATGCTGCTTCTGCTGGTGTTCAAGGTAAGAAAACATTGTTGTTATTGTTGTTGTCCTTTTTTTTTTTAATTGACTTATTTTGTTGGGTGGTTTTTTAAAGAATCAGTTATCAAAAAAAAAAGTTGGGGGAGAAAAACGGGTGGAGAAAAAGAAAGAAAGAAAAAGAAAGAATTAAAAAACTTTTTTTTTTTTACTAATAATTATTTATTCTTTTTCTTCCTTTAGGTTCTGGTTGGGGATGGCTCGTAAGTTAAATAAAAAAAACGGATGCGGGAGAGAGAGAAAGGGGAGGGGGATGATGATATAGGTATATATGTATATGAAATTATTAAACATTTTTATTTTTTATGACAGGGTTATAATAAGGAATCGAAGCAATTGGAAATTGCTACTACTCCGAATCAAGATCCCTTGCTTGGTAAGTTTATTAGAATCAAGAGTAATAAAAAAAAAGAGAGAGTTTGGGGTTTCGTTGTTATAGAAGTAGTCGTCGTCCGAGGATCCGCGCATAAAAGTACGGTAAATGGCTAATTAATATATCCGATTGATATTCTGTAGGTTTGGTACCTCTCTTAGGTGTTGATGTTTGGGAACATGTAAGTATATATTTATACATAATACATATACAAATTTATGTGCATTTTACATGGTGTAATTTACTAACGAAAAAAAAAATTGAATTTTTATATAGGCTTACTATTTGCAATACAAGAATGTTCGTCCTGATTATCTTAAGGCTATTTGGGAAGTTATTAACTGGAAGACAGTTGCTGAACGTTTCTCCAAGGCTCAATAAATAAATATATAAATATATATGTATATATATATACATTTTCATATCATACAAAACTTTCAAACACATTTTTTTTTTCTATATAAGTGTACATTTTTTTTTTATCATCTATCTTCTCCCCTTCCCCAAAATAATTTTATTTGTTAAAAATGAAAATAAAAAAAGGTTTCTCTTTTTTGTTAATAATAATTTAACAGATGACAGAATGATGTCATACACTACATAATTTTTTTCATCTTCAGTTAATAAACTGAGTGAATTTTAATTGTAGTCTGTTAATTATGCAGCAGAAATGTAGCATAAAATTTTGGCAGCGAATCCTAAGATATTTGTTTTTTAAGGGAGGAGAGTGGGGTTAGATATTATATCATTTTAGGAGTAAAGAAACAATTGATAATGAAAAAGAAGAAATTGATAGAAGATGAGTTTCTTTAGGAGTAAGGTGGAAAGGAGGTGTGTGGGTGTACAAAGAAAGAAGGAGATAAAAAAAAACCGATCGACATGATGTGCGTAGCAAACTAGAAGAAAATCTGCTTTAAACCTGTTAAGAATTCATTCTAACTGATAACTTTTTTTTAGTGTGTGTTTTTTTTCTTTTAATGGGTCATCAACATTCATTTGACTAAAGAAACTAAAAAAAAAATTTTTTTTTCTCACAGCGCTCATCATTTTATATTTATGTTTAGTATATGCACTAAAAAAATAATCATACATGAAATTACTATTTTACATAAACCCGACAAACGTGCATATAAACAAAACAAAACAAAACAAAATACAAAATACAAAATACGTACAAAAAAAAGAAAAGAAAAGAAAAGAATCCTCCTTATTCATAATAAATAATAATAATAATAATATAACTAGTAACTATATTAGTTATAATGATAATAACTTTTAAAAGAAAACAAAAGTATAGTAATAATAATAAAGATCTTCCAAAAGAGAAAAAGTATATACATATATAGAAAAGACATTAAAGGACCGGGGTATTTTACATGATAAAAAAGAATTATTGAACTGCGCCATTTTTATTTTATATATTATCATTCACATTTTTTTTTTTACTTATTCACAAGATCCCAAAAAATTGAAGCTAAAAAAGATCGTAGCACAAAGACAATCAACCATTGGTTGAATTCACTAAAAAAGATCGACACAGCTGGCAATCATCGGACTTTTTTTTTTTAAGTTGTTTCAAAAGCAAAGAAAATCCCTCTTTTTTTTTTTTTTTTTTTGGAGTTTGGGTTAAAAGTGTACATCATTTTGTCGTGTAATTATTTCTTCTCTTTCTTCTTCTTCTTCTTCTCCTTCCTCTTTTTTTTTTTTCTCTTCTTCCTTTCTCACTCTTTTCAACTATATAAACTTACTCACTCTTTATTTTTTTGGTTTCCCCCTTATTTTCATTTTTATATTACTCATTATTATTATTTTTTCTCTCTCTCTCTACCTCTTTTTTCTTTCCCTCCCCTTTTTTTTTCATACTTTTTTTTTTTAGTTGAAGGTTTTTATATACAAAAGCAATAACTAAACCATCAATAAAAGTAGTAAAAAAGAAAAATTTGAATTAATATTAATACCAATGTCCTCAGCACTTGCTTTACCACCACCTACCAATACAACTACATCATCAGTAATATACGATAAATCATATTATATCGATACTACACCCAATATCAATACTACTACTACTACTACTTTAAATAATCGTAAAAATATGAGTAGTAGTACATTAACAAAAAATAATACAATTGTACCACTTCATCAACAAAAAGATTTTTTTCTTCCAACAACTCCACCTTTAACATCATCTAATAAACATCGTCATCAACGATCTTCACATAGTCGACATCTTCGTCATCAACCTGATCGACGGCGAGATGCATTTGAATTATTACAAGTAATCATTCAAGAAAACGAGAAAAGGGAACATGAAGAATATGAGGCCATGTTAAGAGATGTTCCAGAAATAGTTGCACGAAGATCATCCACGAGCCAAGATTTGCCCAGCATTTTAATCAAAAAAAATTCATCCTCCTCTTCCTCTTCTTCATCCTCTTCTTCTTCAATAATACCAACACCTATTACACCTACTACTATAACAAGTAATTATAGTCATAACAACAGTAACACAGCAACATCCACAACTATACCAGAAGAAGAAGAAGAAGAAAGTGATTTATTCGTTTCCATAGCAACTCCTTCAAAAGATTATAATACACCGCCACCTTCACCTAAACGTCCGTCCGTGCGATTTGCCGCAGATCTTTTACTTCCGCCAACAAATAATTCGACTTCTTCTAAAGTTCCATCTGAACCTCAACCACCACAACCGCAACCCTCTACTTCTCGAACTTCTTTCATGACAAATAAACTGCGGAGCTTTTTACATTTGTCTTCAAAAAAGGTCTCGAACCTTTGACTTCTCATTTATTTTTTCTAAAGAGGTTGTTTGTCTCTCTTTTTTTTTTTTTTTTTTTTTTTTATTTACCCCCTCTCCACCCCCCAACACCCCACAATTATTTTCCCTCATAACAAAAAAAAATCATTTTTTTTTACATCAAAAGGAAGGGATCTACAATTTATCCCATACACAAACAAAATGCATTCTTTTTTTTTAAAAAAAACCCACCCATTTTATTCTTTTGAATATTTTTCACTTCTCTAACATCTCATTTACATCAAATTACACATATAACACAAACAAAAAAGAATAATTCATTTTTTTTTCATGTACAGCTATATATCTTTATTTTATTTTTTTGCAAAAAAACATTTCACACATGTATATTTCATCATTCTTCTTTTTCTTTTCTTCACATTGTTATTGTTGATTATTATTTACTATTATTACTATCATTACTATTACTATATTTTTTTTTATCATTTCATCTTATATAATATAAATAAAACGTATTCCAAAAGAAAAAAAAAATCTCAAATCATAAACTTAAAAAAAACATACTATTTTTTTTTTCTTTTTTGTTATATTTGTTGTTGTTGTTATATATATATTTTATTATATAAAACGTTGTTAATTTTTTTTTGAGTAACCACTACCATCCCAACAAAAAAAAAAAGGTCATCACAATATCCAAATAAAGTGATTCAATGTGTGGTCTTTTTTTTAATCCTAAGAATTGATTTTAAAACGACGCAAAACATAACAAAATTAGCAATAATAATAAAGATTAACATTTTCATTCGTTAAAAAAAACAAAAATACCCCCCACCTCCCCCCCCCCTTTTTTTTTTACCTGTCGTCCTTTCAGGGTTCTTGTAATAATTTTATCCGGTGTTCTAAAAGATAAAAAGAGAGTTAAGTTTTTTTTAAATTATTATTTATCTATTAAAAAATAGTAAATAATTACATGACATGAACAACAGCACCCCAACCAGATAATGCATCTCGATCTTGTGCATTCAATAAAGCTTGTGAAATAGTTTCAAAAAGATCTTCAGGTTCAAGATCAGGTTCCCACAAAGATTCACACATGCCATAAAGATTAGGTCCTGCTGTACCGCTTACAACGAAATCTTTGGCAAAGTTAATACATCCAATTAAATCCATTGAACAAATAAAAGGTTGATTATTTTTGTCTAATCCAGCAACAACTGGTTCAACAAAATAAGGTCCAAATCTATTTAAAAATAAATAATAATTAATTCTCTTTTTTCTTCTTCTTCTTCTTCTTTTATATATAATTACCTTCGTTCATAAAGTGTTGATGAAACCATATGTGCAAGTGTTTTTGGTTCAATATCTCTTTCTTCACGCATTTTATACATATTAATCTTGAATCGGAAACGTTCGGCCCTATATTATATATATATATATATATATATATATATATCATTAATGCATAAATATATCTTCCTTTCCTCTTTAAAAACAACTTTTTCTTTTTTTACTCTTTACATCAACCCCAAAATAAAGAAAAATAATTAAAATAGATATATAAAAATAAAATATTTTACAATGTCAAAACATCAGTTGCTAATCCAGGAAGACCAATGTATGTTTTATCAGTTCCTTGAAACATCTTTTGAAATTCTGTTGATACTGTCATAAATTGTTGACCTAAACGTTTATCAGCTGCAATAGCAACACAATCCTTTCCTACCATGGCCACAACGGACCCTCCATTATATTGCATAATCGACTATATAAATATAATTATAAGAAACATGTACAGTTATATATATTAATTATTATTATAATTATAATCATTTATCATAATTTTTTTTTAAAAAAAAGATTCGTTTTCATATAGATATATAGATATATATTATAATATATATTTCGAGAGAGTATTACCATGATTAATTTATATTTGTTTTAATAGAAATGTATAAAAAAAAATGGCAATGTTAAAAAAAAAAAAAAAAAAAAAGAATATACGCGGCAGTAAAAAAAGGAGAAGGGGAGGGAGTTACGCGTCGTTTTTTGAAGAATAAGTTAAAGTGCAGACATGAATACACTCACAAATAATTTACAACAACAAAATTTTTACGTCACGCCACCCAATATGGAAATCAAGTGGGGCGAAAAAAAAAAAAAGAAATTAATCTCTAGTTGCTTTTTCTTCGGAAACGCGATTCTTTTTAAAAAAAATGGATCCAAATCAACAGCAACAACAACAACAACAACAACGACCACCTCCTCCTCCACCATTACCACAAACAATTCATAATGCTGATATAAAATTACCACCTGGTTGGAAAATTGCACAACAACCAGGTATGCAACGACCTTATTATTATAATGAAAATACAGGCGAGACAACATGGATCGTTCCTCCTTTTCCACCTCCCATGCCAATAATGAAAGAACAACAACAAGAAAAACCTAAATCGAAAAAGAAGATAAAGTAAATTTAAATAAAAAAAGAATGGGGAATTATTTTCATAGGAATAATAAATCATTGATATATATATATATTTCAAATATAGAAAACCTATTCCAGGGACGGATTGGTTAGTTGTTCAAACACCTGATGGTCTTGAATTCTATTTTCATAAACCTACCAAGAAATCAGTATGGGAAATACCAGAAGAATTAAAAGAACCTATTGAAAAGATGAAACAAGAAGCATTAGAAAAGGAACAAAAAGAAAAAGAACAAAGATTAGAAGAACAAAGAAAAGAACAAGAAAGATTAAAAGAAGAATTAGAAAAGGAAAAATTGGAAAGAGAACAACAACAACAGAATTTAAAACGTAAAGCAGAAGAAGAACAAGTAGATGAAGATAATTTAAAAAGAGTGAAACATGATGATGATAAAGAAGAAGAAGGAGAAGGAGAACCAGAAGCAACAGAGTAAGAGTTTTTAATTGAAAATGATATTTAATATTTATTTTTATATTAAAAATCAATTTTTTTTTATTAGAATGACAGAAGAAGATCTTTTATTTCAATTGGAGGGTATGGATCCAACAGAATTAGAAGCAATGGGTTTATTACCTCCTCCACAAGAAGAACAAGAACAAGTACCAGAACAACCATTAATACAACAACAACAACAACAACAACAACAACCTTCTGAATCACAAATGGCAGAAGAAGAACGTGTAGAACTTTTTACGGTAAATAATAATAATAAAATATATAGATCGATTAATTTCCTTATACTAAGTAATAATAATAATAATAATAATAATAATAATAATAATAATAGCAAATGTTATCAGAGAAAGAAATTTCACCTTTCTCTACTTGGGAAAGAGAATTACCTAAACTTATTAATGATGAGCGATATAATTGTAAGAAGGAATTTAATACCCTTTCCCCTCCCCTTTCAAACACATATATTAATTATTTTATTTTTTAGTGATACAACCTCTTAGTAAAAGAAAAAATTTATTTGATAATTTTTGTCGTATACTTGTTCAAGAACATAAAGCTAAAAAACCTATTAGCAAGGTATAAAAAAATTTGATAAAAACAAACTCATTTTTATTTTACTCATAGAACCCCTATTTATTAATTTAGCCACCAGAAGAAGAATATATGAAATTATTAAAACAAGAAGTGAATAGTAAAATGTATTGGGAAGATTTTCGACGTAAAGTTAAAAATGATTCAAGATTTAAAGCTATACGTGATAATAAGACGCGTGAAATACTATTTAAAGATTATATAAAAAAATTACGAAAAGAAAAAGATTCTAGTAATAGTTATAGTAGTCAAAGGGATAAACAAAGAGCTTATATGGATTTATTAAGAAATACCAAAGAAATTCATATTGGTATGCGATGGCGTGATGCTAAAATTATTTTAGAAAAAGATGATCGATATCATGCTATTGAATCTAAACATCTTCGTGAAGATTTATATCGTGATTATTTAGATGATTTAGATAGAAAGAAACGGTGAATTATAAATAAATAAATAAATAAATAATCCAACTTGTTTATTGTTTGTATATATTTATTCTATTTTACATAGGTATTTTATATGTAGATGTACAAGTATTAGTTGGTTTCAAACTTAACTGAAACCTGCATAAATTTTTTTTATATAGTTTTTTTTTAATAAACACCCCCGTAAAATAAAATAAAAATATAATTCCAAACTTTTCCTTTTTTTTTTTCTTTCTTTTGAAAACACACTTCTTTTTCCTTTTTTTTTATTTATTGAAAAGAAGAATAATAATATGGGTTCAGAAACAGAAACATTTTCTTTCCAAGCTGAGATCTCTCAGTTGATGAGTTTAATCATCAATACCTTTTATTCAAACAAGGTAATAATGAATTAGTATATAAAAAGAAAAACTAAACTAATAATAATAATAATAATAAACTATATAGGAAATCTTTTTACGTGAATTAATCTCTAATTCTTCTGATGCTATTGATAAAGTACGTTATCAATCTTTAACGGATCCATCTGTTTTGGATAGTGAAAAAGATTTATATATTCGAATCACACCTGATCGTAAAAACAATATCTTGACTATTCGTGATACCGGTGTGGGTATGACAAAAGCTGACTTGGTGAACAATTTGGGTACCATTGCTAAATCGGGTACTAAAGCTTTTATGGAAGCTTTATCTGCTGGTGCCGATATTTCCATGATTGGTCAATTTGGTGTGGGTTTTTATTCTGCTTATTTGGTTGCAGACAAGGTACAAGTCATTACCAAACATAATGATGATGAACAATATATTTGGGAATCTGCTGCTGGTGGTCATTTCACTATTACTTTGGATGAAGTCAATGAACGTTTAGGTCGTGGTACTGAATTACGTTTATTCTTGAAAGAAGATCAATTGGAATATTTGGAAGAACGTCGTATCAAAGATATTGTCAAGAAACATTCAGAATTCATTTCTTATCCTATTCAATTAGTTACTGAAAAGGAAGTTGAAAAAGAAGTTCCTGATGAAGATGCTGAAGAAGAAACAGAAGTGAAAGAGGATAAGCCCAAGATTGAAGAAGTGGAAGATGAAGATACCAAAAAAGAGAAAAAGACGAAAAAAATTAAAGAAACTGTGATTGATCAAGAAGAATTAAACAAGACGAAACCTTTATGGACACGTAATCCAGAAGATGTTAAACCAGAAGAATATTCTCAATTTTACAAGGCTCTTACCAATGATTGGGAAGATCAATTAGCTGTCAAACACTTTTCTGTGGAAGGTCAATTGGAATTCCGTGCCATTTTGTTTGTTCCCAAACGTGCACCTTTTGATCTTTTTGAAGGCAAAAAGAAACGTAATAATATTAAACTTTACGTTCGACGTGTCTTTATCACGGATGATTGTGAAGAATTAATTCCTGAATGGCTCAGTTTCGTTAAAGGTGTTGTTGATTCTGAAGATTTACCATTAAATATTTCTCGTGAAATGTTACAACAAAACAAGATTTTAAAAGTGATTCGTAAAAATTTGGTCAAGAAATGTTTGGAAATGTTTACTGAAATTGCTGAAGACAAGGAAAACTTTAATAAGTTTTATGAAGCATTCTCCAAGAATTTGAAATTGGGTATTCACGAAGATAGTCAAAATCGAAACAAGTTAGCTGAATTGTTACGTTACAATTCAACAAAGTCTGGTGATGAAATGACTTCTTTTAAGGATTATGTTACACGTATGCCTGAAAAACAAAAGAATATTTATTATATTACTGGTGAATCGCGTGCTGCCATTGAGAATTCACCCTTTTTGGAAGGATTCAAGAAACGTGGATTTGAAGTGCTTTTAATGACGGATCCTATTGATGAATATTCTGTTTCACAACTTAAAGAATATGATGATAAGAAATTAGTTTGTATTACCAAAGAAGGTGTTGAATTGGAAGAAGATGAAGAAGAAAAGAAACGTCTTGAGGAAGAAAAGAAACAATATGAACCTTTATGCAAATCTATCAAGGAATATTTGGGTGAAAAGATTGAAAAAGTCATTATTTCCGATATTTTGACAAATTCTCCATGTGTTTTGACGACAGGTCAATTTGGTTGGTCAGCCAATATGGAACGTATCATGAAAGCTCAAGCATTACGTGATTCAACTATGTCTTCCTATATGGCTTCTAAAAAGACATTGGAATTGAATCCTAATCATGGTATTGTCAAGGCATTAAAAGAAAAAGTAGAAGAAGATTCAAATGATCGTACTGTCAAAGATTTGACTCAACTTTTGTATGAAACTGCTCTTTTGACATCTGGTTTTACTTTGGATAATCCAGCTGATTTTGCAAGTCGTATTTATCGTATGGTTGCTTTGGGTCTTAGTATTGATGATACAGATGTACCAATAGAAGAAGCACCTACTTCTGCTACAGCTGATACTAGTGCATCAACTGAAGATGCTGAAGCTTCCAAGATGGAGGAAGTTGATTAAAATTTGACACATTATTCGTGTCACACTCACTCACTCACACATTATATTTTTTTTAATAACAAACAAACAAGCAAACAAATGTAATCAGAAAAAACAAAATAACAAATAAAAAAGCATTATCACTTCTTTTTTTTTTTTTTAATCTATTTAATTAAATTGAATGCTATTTTAAATTTGTTAATGTTTCCTTTGTTTATTTATATAAAAACTATTTATAATGAGAGGAATTATATTATATAACTCTTTTTTTTTTTTTTTTTTTAATCGATTTTTACATTTTGATAAATTTTCCGTACAAATAGACTGGCAGCTGAATGACCAACAAATCCTAACATACAGAACATACCCAAAGATATTAATGCCGTGTAACCAAAATAATAACTTGTTTGGAAAAATCCTGTCATTCTAATATTTTTATATAATAAGTAAATCAGTTAAACTTTTACATCTTTTTTTTTTTATATGTATATGTATATATATAATAACTTACTTTGTTTTTGCAAAAAAGTAATAAATTGAATAAATGTACACATAAATGGATGTTGAAGCACATGTCATGAAACTGAGCCAATGCCTAAATTTTTTTTTTTATAACAATATATTTCATATGCATATTTAGTTTTTCCCCACATCATAACCTCTTATTTAGGACCGTGAAAAAAAATGAATAACTTTACCATCGATGATCTTCAGAATTAAGTAAAAAGTAACTGCTTACAACAGCAACACATGCACTGACAACGATCATAATACCAAATACAAGGAACATAAATCCATAAACATAATAAATCTTGTATGTCCAGAATGATGTGAAAATGAAATACATTTCGATAAAAATACTACCAAAAGGTAATAAACCTCCCATTAAAATAATCACCATAGGTTCAGCATACCAAACCTTGTCAGGAATCGGTCGAGGAATTGGATTTACACGAAGTGGAAAATCAGAATTACTACCCCAGTTACGACCAATAATAGCACCCAATAAAGTTAATGGGAAGCATAAGAATATCCAGATAGCAAGCATTGCGAGCTAAAATAAAATAAAAAGGTTTTTGGTGATAATCATTTTAGTATATAACTAACTACAATAAAGTATGAATTACTTGTAATAATAATAATAATAATAATAGATATTTTTTTTACCACAATAGTAAATGCAATAGCACGAGAACTAGAATAGTAAATAGCAACGCTATTTACATATCCACCAATGAATGCTACACATCCTGGCCAAATGCTTGCAGTCAAAAGCACATTTCGTACCCATTCCTTGCCTAATAAATTAATATATTTCCCATTACTATTTAGTATTTTACGAATGTAAACTTATTTATAGTCTATATATACCTCCATAACGAGCATAATATCTTGCACTCGTGTAACCCGCAACACCCGATGTCAAAGCATATAAAAAGATGGTAGCAGTCAAAATGGTTGCACGTTCGACATATAAATCACCCATAATAGTATATAAAATCACAACACCTGCAAGAATAACCAATTGACAACCTGTACCCATCAATGCAGACATAATCATTAAACGAGGTGGTTGACGGAATACATCTCCATGAACTTGTTTCCATCCATAATCATCTCCAAGATCACGATCCTAAGTTAATTTAGTGTTACAAAAAAAAGTTTATAAGAATCCATATCATCCTTTTCTTTTTACCATAGTAAAAACACATTTTTATACACGTAATACCCCCTTTATTCTCCTTAATAATAATACATACAAAATCTGCTAATCCTTCTTCTCGGTCATATCGGGCATAATCACGTTTGATGGTACGAAGTAAAATTACTGATACCAAACCAGTCAAAAATAAAACCATCATAAATGAACTGAAAATAGATAACCAATGAACCTATATTATTATTTATACACTTGTTAAACTTATTATCTTTTTTTTCCCCCTTCCCATCCAGTACTTTCTTTTATATATAACTTTTGTTACCTTGTGTTCAAAGAAATCAATTTCCAAAAGTCTCTGGAAACGATCTTCAAATGATACTGTTGTTCCTTTCCATTCAACTGAATATGTAAATTTAATGTCTAATGATTGATCTTGAAGACTTAATTCAACAAGGTCACCATATTGTAATTCAACAGCAATAATCTACCATAAATTTTAATACATAAATGAGTTGCCTAGTTCTTATTTTTTTCAGTCTAAAAAACTCAAACACTGTTTACTAACTTATATATATATACATACTCTGTCACCATTATAATAAATAACAAAATTTCTGTGTGTATAAAGGAAAAGTGCATCAAAACGTGGATCATTATCACCTTCTTTTTCATCCATAGTTGATTCTGCATCATTCATACCGACAGGATTGGTTACAGGTAAATCATCTATAATAAAATTTAATTACAATTGTTGTAAAAGTAAGTATACATTCCCTATATATATATGTACTTTTAGTTACTTACCAACAAACATAGTATACCAATAATCATGATATACTGCATATCGCATCTCACGAATTTCTGCAGGATTCAAAGTCGTTTGACATATAGTAGCTTTTGTTACAGGTTCTATATATATATGTAACCGATATCAAAGTAAGACAAATATTCAAATATTGTAAAAATCCAGTAAAGTTATTATATAATAGTAACGACGAAAAGAAATATAAAAGGTTTAATGTACCCACTCCTTCAATTAGTTCACTTACCAAGAAAACGTATAGGAATGCCGGAATTGATAAGATCCATGCCTAGTAAAGCTTCACCTAATGTTTCATGATGGTGTTCAACTGAACTAGTTCCTCGACAAAAAGGTAATTGATAATATGGGTATGTTTCTTGACGATTGTTGAGTGGTCCGACTGTATTCATCCATACCACTACTTCTTCTCCCTTTTCGTACTATATATACATATATATGTTTGTATTATTATGATAACACGAATGAATAAGTTATTCATTGTTGAATAACAAAATAATATATATAAATTTTCATTATTTATTAAACAGGTTTGTAAGTCGGATATATGTATAATGTGATCATTGATTAGATTTTTTCCAAAAAAAATAAGAAGAAATATATTATTATCATTACCACATGGTTATGTTCGTCAGCAACAACCAGTGTAATTAACCATGTTGTTAATATTAAAAACGTTGCAGCCCGTTTATATATTTGCTGTAAATACATAACGTGCTTTATGTTATATATTTATATTTGTATATGTTATAGTGTGTGTGCGTGTATAGTAATGTGTGTTATAGAAATAGGAGACACAGAGGGAGAGAGAGAGAGAGAGAGAAAAGGGGTGGGGGGAAGGTGGAAATAATGTAAAACGGGGTAAAGCAAAAAAAGGTAACTTAAAAAAATGCTTTATACAAACTCAAACTCTGTATCCATTTATGGAAAAAAAAAGTGTTTTATACTTGAGTCCCTGGTAATTTTTTTTTAACTTCGACTTATTAACGCTCTCTCTTTTTTTTTTTTCTTTTGCAACAACACTGAATAGGTTAAATCGAAACAAAAGTAGAGTTTAATACACTTTTATATAATAAAATTCTAAACTTTGCTATTTACAGTATTTTGCGTTTAAAAATATAATGTTTGGTGGAATTAAATCCATTTTGTAGACCACCCCAATACAAAAGTTTCAGAGACGAGTATAATTGTTAGATCACTAGTGTAATCTTTATAGAACAGGTGTAATTATCAGGAACCTAATCCAAAAATAACCATGGACACATTGTACACTGCATCCACTTTTTTTTTCACCCCGTCCACCCCGTCCATATTTTTTGCTCCATTTATCCCACTTTTCAAGGAACCAAACTTGTTCACACAAAACGGGATCGAAAGAATAAGAGGTTAGGCCATTGAATCCTTCGCTCCATGGCGTTCAATTTTGTGTTCTTCTGAACCAAGTGATGATGTAGTTGATTACAAAATCCTAGTAATATTTTATTTCCTGACTTCAGAGTGATATTACAATCAAGTAACACTTTACTGCAGGTGAATTAGGTTCCCTTGATAAACTAGGGTACGCGAGAGGGCAATGTTGTCCGAGGGTATAGTTTATAACGATGCCCAGACTCTTCAATTTTGACTTTTGCAACGATGAATGGTTCCGTAGGGTTATTTTCTAGGTAGCAAATGTCGACGTCTACAAGATCAGCGAGCCATCTTTCGCATTTCAACTCGTTTTCAGTATTGATAGATTCGCCATAAAATATACAAGCTGCCTGTGAACGTGTAATTGTTGTTGCAATTTCCATTATTTCTTGTGTAGAGTTGATGTATGGTTGTTGTGGCTAATGGTAACCGAAAAGTTCAAGTATTTCAACTTTAACCTTCGCACATTGAGGGATGAAGAGGCTCAAAAATTTGGACTTCACTAGTTTTTATAAACCAGCAACACAGAGTAAAACCCTCCCAATTAAAAATTTCACTTTACACAAATAAATAGACTACCTCTCAATTTTATGTATCTCTCACCTCTCTCTCTTTAACTTCTTATTTTGCTTAGAAAGTATGTCATAGATTTCTTTTTTTTTTATATTACCAGTATTCAATATCATTAATAAAATCGTGTAAAAGCTTTTCTGTTTCTACCAAAATTTATAAGACTCAGATCAGGGAGACGACTCCCATCTCTTTACCATACCTTACCCACAAGGCTGATTCCTGTATGTGGTTGCCATACTACTCTATCTTCTCAACTCATAATTGTATCCATGATAAAAAAAACAACTATTACTTGACCAAAACATAGTATAAAGTTATATGCGAGTTAAAGTAAATATTGTCATTATGGCTGATGAAAGATAAATATTAGTCTGTTACTAACTTGGTATAATTCGTGGAGCAGTATTAACATCGAGCTGTTTTTCATTTTCATCACACTTTTCTTATCCAAGATTTTTTTTCATTAAAATATAACAAATGTTGGAATAAATGGAATCCGGATACATGAATAATATCAATAACTTGTTGACCGCTAGATTCATTATCATATAATAAACGCTCTTTCTTTTTATAATAACATCATAGTAAATCAGTACGTAACACTATATATACCTTAATCAGCAGTATCAAGAGCTTCCAAAACACAAGGCTGCTCATCAATGACAACTTGTTTAGATAAGATTCTTCAATAGTTGACTCGTAAGTCCAAATCTATTTAAGGACATTAGCATTTCATGTCATTAAAAAAAAAGCTTTTAACATAACATCTTTGATACAAAATAAGTTTTTGCCTCTAAATAGTGATGATAATGATGAATCACAAATGAAATACTCAAAGTGATAAGTTTATGTATTTGATAAATTAAATAATATTATAATAACAATTGTTGATATACTGGATAGATAGATAATAATAATTTACCAACAAAATGATTCAAATATAACTATTATAGGTACCTTTCTCACTCCTCCAACTTTTAACATGACAATCTTATACGTAGAGCATAATATTTTTTCGATAGTTATAGCACAGGACGGCTTCAAAAAAAAAATAAGAGTTATTTAAACGCGATAGAAATTGAAAAAGGAAAGAGAATAATAATAATAATATTAAAAAAAGAAAACTTTAAACAATTTAGCAATGTAGCTAGTAGGGCCTCCGACTAGCGTCCCAAAAAAAATATAAATATTGGCCATCATAAAATAATATCATTTATTTTCATTATAAACCGTTATAAAAAATAAAAATAAAACTAACATGAGTAAATTTCGTTTAGCAACAATGTATAATATAATAATAAAAAAACATAAAAGAGTAAATTCTATATAACAAAAGTATATAAAATAAACAATATAAATTAAACTGTAAAAAAAAAGTGGCTTACTTTCTTATCCATCCATTATCCTACTCCAACTTATACATTGCATAATTGACTACAATTTTTTTTAGATAGATTGGTGTGGAAGTTTTGGACGACAGTCAAATGATGCTAATTGCTCAGGTGTTTTAAGAATATCGTTTCGTCGGTACACTTCGTACTTTCCTACATCTTGGAAACGATCCACGATAATACATTCCAGGGATTTATAATTTCTATGAGAGGTTGTGTCAGCGTCAGTGCTAGTGTGGGTGTTTATCAATAAATAATTATGACATAAAGACGTACTTCACCAAAAGTAAGATATCATGTGGATCAGTTGATAAAGCTGCGTAATCAACAATTACAAGGCAAACTTGTTTGGTTGTAGACGATAAGTACGTCAACAAAGCTAAATCAAACAAAGTATTAATAGATTGTATCATAATCTCTCTAGATTCTCCATTCTTTTAAAACTTACATTGTGTGTTTCCAATGCAGCAACCGCTTATGTCCGTATAGTCTTTGTCCGTATAGTCTTTATCCGTTGTCATATCTCTTGCTGCAATGGGGCTTTTAGAACGACTACTTGGTGATACATAAACGTCTGTCACTTGGGAGCGGGATTGCAAGCACGAAATCATATTTTTAATAATTTCTTTTAATTCATCGTCTGATATTTCGGTGGGACTTTTTCTTGCATAACCAATCACATCAAAACCATCCATTTTGAGACCTTTTATATATTCTTCATAACGATACTGATAATTGCTGATGTTTCGTGCTAAAAATGCTTTATCTATTATGTCAGTGCACAGCTCCCTTCAGCCAATAAATTATATTAACACCAGATTACCTCTATCATGGGGTTTCATCACATAAAGGATCTTTCGCTCAACTCGTCCTTCTTTGCTTCTCTTTCTTGATATCTCCACCTTCAAATATCGCGCATTGACTTTTTTTGGCAAAGTTTGTAAAAGTTCCAAGTTTATTATTTTTGTATAAAGTGGTATACTGACACGTTATCTGGAATACTTGTTGCGAAGACAGCTCGCTACGTTCGTAAACTTTTTCATTACAAGGGTCTACCGACAGGAAGACGTTGTCGACAAATTCCTTTAGCTGAGATTCGCAATCTAAAAGAGGTTACATTGTTAATGAATATAACAACGAGCAAATAAAAAGCATAAGTGATCGTTTATATAACATAGTTCAAGTACATGCATTGCATTAATTTTGGCTCCATTTAATAATTCATTTTCTGGGTTAATCTCTTCTCCATAGAAGATACAGGCTGCTTGAGAATGAGTAACCACAACCTCTGAATTTGACGACATTGTTGTAATGGACGGGGTGAAAAAAAGTGGATGCAGTGTACAATGGTGACCATGGTTATTTTTGGATTAGGTTCCTAATAATTACACCTGTTCTATAAAGATTACACTAATGGTCTAACAATTATACTCATCTCTGAAACTTTTGTACTGGGATGGTCTACAAAATGGATTTAATTCCACCAAACATTATATTTTTAAGCGCGAAATACTGTATATATTGACATTTCCTAATTAAGTTGGTTTTGTCGTAACCAAAGATCTTTGCTGCGCTTGGATTTTGTGAAATTTATTTTGTTGTGCATATTATACTATCTATAGGTATACTAGTCTCACGCGTTTTTTCTTTCAACGTCTTTTTATGTAAGCATATCAAAGAAATTATATTTCATACTCACTCTGTTTATTTCAATGCTACGTAACTTTGATATAGATATACCCCATAATATATTTTTTTTTGTTTCTTTCGTTATGTATTATCTATTTAGTGGCATTTAGTAGCAACAAAATTTAACTCGTATCGAAGAAATCAAAAGTAGGTTGCCATGGAAACCAAGTTGCTATAATACCCGATTGACAACGACGAATTATATATTTTAGCAATAAAATTACTATTATTATTATTAATATAAAAAGTATAATCAGATATGCATTTTAAATAATGAGGAGTGATGAAAATAGCATTTTTATTTTTTATTTTTCATCTGAAACGCGTCTTTTATGGAAAAAGATGAGGTCGGAGCAAGACGAAGATCAAAAAGTCCATTTTCGATATAAAAGCTCGAAAAATAATAATAGTTCGTTATTGTATAACTTTTCTGCATTGTTATTTGACGTATAAATAAATAATAAAATTGATGCAATGCAATGTGGTAACACTTGATTACTTTTTTTTTTTTTTTTTTTGGGCTTATGTGATCCAGAAGAATATGTGGTCAAAAGAATTTTAAAACCCAGGCAGTTTTTTTTTTTTGTTCAACTTTTTTTTTTTTTTTTTTTTTCGTTCTTTCCCTTGCTTTTTTTTCCTGCAAAAATAATATAGAAACTTATTGCTTTTTTTTTTTAATATGGAGGTGTGTTTTTATATATTATGTATATAGTTGCAAGACAAATGAATTATTTTTGATATTAATAAAATTGGAAAACCAAAAGCAATATTTAGCAGGACTCGACGATTTGTTAACAAAGTTAGCTAGTGCTCAAGATTCAGAAACACTTCGTAATGTAAGTATAAAATAAAAGATCGGGATAGCATTGGATGAAAGAAAAGTTAGGGTTGGGTACTTTATTTATCTTTTGTCAGTTTATGCTGGGTCCCCTAATATTCTTCTTTTTCTTTCTTCTTTATTTTTTGTTTTTTGTTTTTTTTTTTTTTACTTTTGGGCTATAATGTGATTTTATATAACCTGTAGGCCACATCGACATTAAATACACAATATTATACAACCGAGAATTGTGTTCCAGGTTTAGTAGAGATTATTGGTCGATCTGCTCATTTTCAAGTTCGACAACTTGCTGCTGTAGAGCTGCGCAAACGTATAAATAAGTGGTGGCCAGAAATTCAAGAAGCAAATAAAACTTCTATTCGAAGCCAATTATTACAAATTGTTTTAAATGAAGAAAAGTAAAGTATTTTTTTTTCTATTTTTAACTACTAATATCCTTGGAAAGAAAGGAACGGACGGAAGGATAAGGAAGCGAGGGATAAATAAAAGATCTTTACATAAAAATAATCAGAGAGAAGGAAACAGAAGAGGACTGGAAAAAGAAAAAAATAAATAAATAGTATAACTGACAAATGATTATTATTCAACTATTTAGAGAACTAGTTCGACATTCGATCGCTCGTGTTATTTCATCTGTAGCTCGACTTGATGTTCCAAATGAATTATGGCCCGAGTTATTAACGTTTCTTAACCAAGCATGTGCTAGTACAAATGCAGGTCATCGTGAAGTTGGAACTTATATTCTTTTTACTTTATTTGAAGTAATTGCAGACTTTTTTATGAATAATATGGGACCATTATATGAATTATTTAACAAAACATTAGTTGATCCTGAAAGTCTTAAAGTTCGAGTTACTACTGTTTTGTAAGTAATAGATATATAAATTGGATAGGTGAGAGATATGGATGAATCTATTTTAGTTTTTAACTTCATTTATCATAATAGGATTTTGGGTAAATTGGCTGAATTTATTGATATGGAAGACAAGGATAATATTGTAAGATCTTTTTTTTTTTGGGACTCAAAAAGGATAATGACATGATTATTATTGTTTTTTTTTTTTTGATTAATTGGGATGCATTATTTTAGAAATCATTCCGTGATATGATTCCTGCCATGGTAAATGTTTTGGAAGAATGTTTAAAGAATGATGACGAAGAAGGTGCTGGTGAAATATTTGAAGTATTTGATACACTTCTTATGTTGGTAAGGATAATCATGTTTATGATGCATTGAAACGAAATAAATAAATTATTAAAAACAACAACATTTTATTCATGCAGGATACACCGCTTTTATCAAATCATTTGGTGGATCTTATTCGATTTTTCTTAAGTATTGGTGCTAACCAAGAAATCGATGAATCTGTTCGTGTCATGGCATTATCTTTCCTTATGTGGGCTGCTGTCTAGTAAGTTTTACACTATGAAAACGGAAAAAAAAAGTGAGAAAGAAAGGATAATATGTTTTGGGATGATGAAAGACTTATTATATCTCTATTATGTAGTAAACAAAACAAAATCAGAAGTCTTAAACTTGTTGGATTCTTAATTGAAGGTTTAATGCCAATTGGTGCAGAAGAAGATCCAGAAGATGTTGATGAAGATTCACCTTCACGATTAGCATATAAAGTCTTAAATGCTCTTGCAACCAATATGCCACCTCAACAAGTATTCCCAGTAATCATGCCCATCGTTATCAGTTATTTACAAAACCAAGATCCTGCATTCCGCAAAGCAGGCATGATGGCATTTGCTGTCATTGTAGAAGGTTGTGCCGAATTTATGAGTCCCAAATTGGAAGAGTTATTGCCGTTGGTATGCTCAGGTCTCGGTGATCCAGAAATTGTCGTTCGCCGTGCTGCTTGTATGGCTCTTGGATGTTTGGCAGAAGAATTACAAACTGAAATTTCCAAACATCATCGTGAATTATTACCATTAGTGTTTAATTTGATGAATGATACGAATCCAGAAGTGACAAAGCATGCATGTAATGCATTGGATGCTATTTTAGAAGGATTGGGTCAAGAAGTCGTTCAATATTTACCCATGTTGATGGAGAAACTCTTATTATTATTGGACAATGCCGCACAAACGGAAACTAAGGCCACTGTGATTGCAGCGATTGGTAGTGCAGCTCATGCCGCAGGAAGTGATTTTGATCCTTATTTTGGTCAAGTGATGCCACGCGTACGTGCATTGATGGATATGAAGGAAAATCCGGATCAATTATTATTACGAGGTGTTGCTACTGATACAGCAGGTACCATTGCTCAAGCTGTAGGTGCCGAAAAATTCCATCATTGTACCCAAGATTTGATGCATTTAGCTATTGAACAACTTCAATTGGATTCAAATCGTCTTCGTGAATGCTCTTATGCTTTCTTTTCCATCTTGGCTCGTGTCTTTGGTGAAGACTTTGCACCTTATTTACCTACTGTTATGCCACCCATTCTTGCATCATGTAAAGCAGAAGAAAAAGACGACGGTATTCTTCAAGGCGAAATTGATTTGACAACGGGAAGTATGGATGGAGAAGAGGATGATGATGATTTGGCTGCATTTGGGTTCAATTCAGCTCTTGCCGATGAAAAGGAATTTGCTGCTGATGCACTTGGTGAATTGTTTGAAAATACACGATCCCACTTTTTGCCGTATGTGGAAGCCTCTGTACAGGAATTGTCCCAATTATCGTATCATTTATTTGATGGCGTGCGTAAATCGGTTACCGGAAGTCTTTTTGCATTTTTACGTACATTTTATGCTATTTCTAGTCCAGGTGAATGGACACCAGGACTTCCACTCAAGTACTCAGTTCACGAAAATGTACAAAATATGATTGGTGTAGTGATGCCAACGATTTTGACCATATGGAAGGATGAAGATGATAGAACAGTGGTAGTTCAAATTTGTCAAGAATTAGTACAAGTGCTCAAGTTAATGGGTCCTGTTGTCGTTGCTGATAGTAAGTTTAAAATATTTATATTGAGAAAAACAGAAAAAAAAACGTTTTTGGCTTTTCTTATTCTATTTATGTATGATACTGATGATGAGTTTACATATGTATTGTAAAATAGATATGGAAGAAATTGCTCGTAACTTGTTAGAAATCTTCGAAAAACGCTCTGTCTGCCAGCAAGCATATGATGATGAAGACTTTGTAGATGAAGATGAAGAAGCTGAATCAGAATCACTTCTCATTGGGTCTGCTGCAGATCTTGTTGCTGCCCTTTGTGGTGCTATTGGTGAAAGCTTTTCTTCTTACTTTGATGTCTTTTTACCTCTTATTTCCAAATATTATGTACGTAAATGGATTGATAATTGGTACAATGCTTTTGAGAAATAATACCTGTTACTGATATTTTAATTGATTTGTAATAATAGAAAAAGACTAAAACAGCTTCAGAAAGATCCATGGCAGTTGGTACATTGGGTGAATGTATTAGTGGTGTTCAATCTGCAGTTACCCCTCATACCCAACGATTGCTCACACTATTTACCAAAGCAACAAGTGATGAAGATCAAACTGTTCGAAGCAACGCTGCTTATGCATTGGGCGTATTAACATTGTATTCACAACTCGACCTTTCTTCGTAAGTTACTATTACTATCATTTTATAATTGAGTTTGATAATGATACTGAAAGAAATATAATGTAATTAATGTTATTTGACTATATTTTTAGTCAATACCCTACTATTTTAACTGCATTGTATCCATTGTTCCATGACCAAACACTCCCTAACACTACCGATAATGCAGCTGGCGCTGTTGCACGTTTGATTCTTGCTCATCCTAGTGCAGTACCTTTAGATCAAGTTTTACCTACATTCACTACTGCTTTACCTCTTAAGGTCGATTTCGAAGAAAATGAGCCTGTATTTGCATGTTTATTTAACTTGTTCCAATCCAATAATCCTTGGGTAAGTCGTAGATTTTAAATAGATATAGCATTACATTATCATCACCCTTATCAAAGCAAAAAAAAAAAAAAAGACTTACGTAATATATATATTAGGTTTTGAGTCATACTGCAGAATTTCTTCAAGTTTTTACACATGTATTATCAGATGAAGAACAACTCAAGAAAAGTACACGTGATCATTTAATTGAGTTGATTCGTCATATCAATACTCAATCTCCTAATTTGAATATCGCATCCTCTGAACTTGCCCGTTTCTTATAATAGACATAATATCTTCATATAGGCAAACTCAACAACCAACAAAATTAGTTAGTTTCATTCATCATCCCCATTTTTTTTCTTTGTATTATCATTATTCTTTCTATGTTTTAGAACAAATCTTTTCTCATCATTTGAAATTTATTATTATTATTATTATTATTATTATTATATTATTATATTTTTCTTTAATTATACTAACAAAACAAAAGCAATTTCTTTATATAATGTTACATATGTAGAGCAAAAGGGAAGGGGACGCATAGTTTATAAACGTGCTCTTAGTGGTTCTAATCTAAATTTAATTTCTCTTAATTTTGCATTTGCTGGTACCCACTGTTCAAACAAGGTACGGAGCTTTTGGAGTTCTTGTCGTAAGATTTGATCACTTAATACTGCTGCATCATCACAGATACCACGCATCGCCCAGGGTAAATAAAATGGATTTTGTCGTACTTTGGCTTGAAAACTATCTAATAGTACATCCACTGCTGTATCTGTTGATTTATTTGTTATTCGACCAAAAGGAGCACTTTCAAACAAATACTGAACAGCCATGGTGTATACATCCCGTTCTTCATAAATAGTTGAATGTCCACCTTCCCATGAATACAAGTCGCCCGCTAATACTTCGCTTATATGTGTTAATAGACCATGGTCAGAAAGACCTGCGTTCCGTAATCGAAGTGCAAATGTCACCAAATTAATCAAAAAATCATCTTCGGAATAAATGTGACCATCAATATAAACTGCTCGTAGGATGTTTGGATGAGAAGCACCTGTCATAATAGCTGAATAGAGAGGGACAACTTGATCTTGAAGAGACCCAACCAAAATGGTTTTAATACCATTGCGTAGTAAATAATTAAGTGATCGTCTATATTTTTGGGATATCTCGGAACTGGAATCCATGAAATGGAATAATTCTCGAGCAGCATCTGCTTCGAAATACTATATAGTAGTCAGTTGATTTGTTTTTGTTTTTTTATTTCATTTATCTTTTATGTACGGATTTTGTATATAGAGTAATATTTATTACCTTAACAATGAGATTGCCTTTTAGTGAAGGAAATGGTCCATGGGAAATTCCTGCCATAGCCAACATACATACAGATTGTGTATGAAGGTTGATACGTTTTTCTTCCAATAATCGATGAATTAACATGGCTGACACAGGTGTTCCTTGAGAGTGTGTTGTCCAAAGAATTACATCTGCAGAAGTAAATGCATCCATCCATCCAGGATGATCGACCAATAACTTATGTAGTCGATCAACACGTTCTTCTACTTTACCTTCCCATTCCAGTGGGATACTTGTAATAGCATGATGTGGAATCACAAGACCATGTTTTTCTTCAAAATAATGTCGAACCCCTGAAACCATTTGTTCGCAAAACTTGATGGATGTTCCTGTTGGCTCACCTACTACACTTCTAACTAACTGTAATTTTAAATGAAAAAATTATGCGTCAATTTCTTTTTATATTGACATATTCAGCTTACTCCCCCCAACTTTCCCATAATTGTGTGAATTTTTTTTTAAAAAAAAGACTCATCTCATTATATCATCCCGAATTACCCATAAAAAGAATAATATGTATATAACTTAAATTATTTACCTTCGTTGGGAACCAACCATGAACACCTACAATGACAAATTTTTTGCCTGCAATATCTTCTGGATGTGCTTTCATATCATCAATAAACTTTGAAAATTTAGTATTAACATGTTGTGGTGATTTTTGTGCAAATAAAGAATTGATGGCTTTTAAAGCTTTGTTAAGAAGTGATGTTGAATTATGTTCAGAAGTTTCAGATGGTGGATAAAGTTGAGATTCAATGGTTGGAACAACAACATTTTTTTTGTTCGATTTGGGTATGACGATTGCTGGTGTATCTGTGGTAGTAGCACTCGTACGTGTTTCTGTTGAAGATGATTTTTCAATAACAACACTATCTTGACTGTAATTATTATTATTATTGTTATTACTGTCAGATTGACTAGACCAAAAAAATGATCTCCAATATGTTCGGTTTTCATTAGTATTGTTATTCGGCTGTTGTTGTTCCTGTTTCTGTTCTTGCTCAGGATCTATTTTTGTAGTTTCAACAGATGGTTGTATTTCCGGGGTAGTCGTAGAAGTGGTAGATTGGGAAAAGGATGTCTTTTGTGAGGGTGATTGTCCTGATACTACTGAATTATTATCATTTTGTTCATTATCTTCTTTAGTATTAGGTTTCTGTTCTGTTGTTGAGTAACCTAACCAAGACCATAAACCACCTGAAGCAGGCGGGTGCTCTTGTGCTCCTGACTTGGTTCCATTCTTTTTGTCACTAGAATCGTCATTGTTGTCATCGTTATTATCATTACTATTATTATCGTCACCGTTGTTATTATTTTCGCTTATGGTGTTACTACTGTTGTCTGTTCCATTGTCAGTTATTGAATCACCATTAGTATTATTATTCTCGTCCTGTTCCATATGGTGTTCCTGACTCAATAATTGGGGTTGTTTTGTTGATCTCCAAAACCACGATGACGACGCTTTACTATCAATAGAAGCTGTTCGAGTTTTGTTTCTCTTGGTAGCTAAAGAAGTTACTGAATCGTCGTTTTGGCTATCATTGATACGTTTATTAACACTCTTTTTGTCTTTGTTGTTATCTTCACTGGGTACTTCTTTTTGTTCCAATGAAACGGTAAGGTCATTTGGTTGCTGTTGTTCTGACATTGCTTCCTCCTTCCGTTTCAAAAAACGAAAAAGAAAAGAATAAAGTAAAAAAAAAAAAAAAAAATATCACTAGTGTTGGGGGAAAAAAAAGAGAGTATAATATAACTAAGAACAGTTAAAAGAATTGGAAACAGGGTAAAAAGACATGTGATATTACTAAAAGAAAATTGAAGCAATTAGCTTTCAGGTCCATTTTTTTAAAAATAAAAAATTGTCACAAGAACGTGTAAGTGTTTTATTTTGTTTCATCAAACTTCAGGATGTAAATATGTAAATGTATATTTGTATTTTTATTTATTTAGTAAAATAAACAACGGAATAATGGTGGATTTAATGTAACAATTGACTTTATACATACCCTTTATTTATAATATAGATATTTTTCGCATTAAATTTTAATTAGATTTCAGCTGTGAAGTCGATACCATATTTATCACTACTGCTATTAAGACCGAATTCTTTTTTCATTTTATTATGTGATGAAATATCTTTAATGAAACCTACCGCAAATCAACATTGAAATATTATTACTATTTATTGACGTTAAACATAACGCTGCTGTTCGCAAAACTCATTTGAACTCATATTAACTATAATAATGCGTAATGTTCATTTTTGCCTTCTTGAGTCAAAAAGAATACTTGAAAAGCAATCCAACAGTAGTATGCGAAGACTATTACATTTACATACATAGTATATTCAGGCCCTTTGAACTGAAATCGTGACTACAGTAATAGTTTTGATTCTAGAAACGGCTACGTGACAAGCATCATGATCACTGTCCCTGGATACAGATAAAAAATATTAGTAATTGACGTCATTAATATTGCGAGCGAAAAAAAGATTTATATTTATCAATGTATCGAATAGAATCATGTATTATATACAACGACTAATAAGTAAAAGACTTTTTTTTATTATATCTGTATACATATTATATAAACTTTTCTTACAGCAATTTTCTCCCAGCACATCATTAGAAGCAAGAATGAAAATTTCCGCACTTGTTTATCACTACGTATGGAATATACTTGGCTTATATTATTGTATTTATAAAAAAAATGAAACTGTTAATATCACTTCCATACTTAAATATTTTCAATGTATGTGCTTATTATGATAGTTAGATGGCAAATAGAGGGTTAGATACAACATAGTTGTACTAGAGTGTGGTCAATTTTTGAAAATTATAAAAGGGATTTGTTACAGACACCCCAAAAACATACTATATTAGGTAATTGCAACTCTTACGGACACCCCACTTTTATATTTTTTCAAAAGCACACACCAATCTGATATAATTACGTCTTATCCAGTCATTTATACACTAATATATACAGCCATTATCTTTATATAACTAAAAAATGTTTACGAAACGTATATCAGCAGTTCAACTTTTTATGAATAACGTTCAATCTTTCTTATCTTTTCTCACTATATCGTTATGTACACAGATAGGAGCTGTAGTCCACATGAAGACAAGTCAAACAAGGAATAATGTATACATATAATGGTATATATGAGCGGTTAAATAAGCGCTATTCATGGTGTTGATAACGTTGTTACTATAATTTATAGGGTGTATTTCACCAATAACCGCCCAAAATTTGGCCCAACTTTAAAGATTTTCAGAGATATGCCAAATAATTTTTTCATCTTTTTAATCAATAACATATAATTTTATCCATATTTAAAACATTTATTATGGATTAACGTCTAAAAAAAAGAAGTTGTCTCGATGCTGAAAGTTGTCAAAGTTGGTTGGTAAAACTGGATTTTAGCAGAGGGGGGGTAATATTGAAACAATCTGATTAATGTAGCTCCGTCATGTTACATAAACGTTTCGGCGGAGTCACGTTGATGCCGAAGCAAACTGTTACTAGCCATCTCTAAGACCCAATAATACAATCTATATCTTCTCCTTATGCCTAATTTAAGTAAATGTAAACAAGCTGCAAAAAAAAAAAAACGACAGTAAAAAGATATTGTTCATTTTGATTCTGAATCTCATAGCAATATCACAGATTCCCAAGTAGAAGTCAATGATGACTTAGATGAAGCAATCAATGACTGGGATGATTTAGAATTGACAGTTGCGCTTATTGACAGAACTCTGTAGTTTCCTCTACTTTGGAATAGTACTTTGGAAAGAAGAAACTGACAGTTCAATTTATAGTGTATATAGTAAAGATTCTTATACTACAATTTGGCAAAAATGTAAAGAGAGCGAAAAAGCAGCCAAAAGCGAAAAAAAATTAATACTTTTTTCTTGCCAATCCCTAAATATAACCAACAAGAACAGGAGATGCAACGAATGATAACAAGTGTTGCACAAAATATCTTCTTGCTTCTCAACCTGATTTCTGTGAGCAGAAGATAGCACTTTGTAAAACTATAGAGAATACTACAGGGTATACATTTGAATTATACCCTAAATTCCGATGCGAGTGTAACTGGATCGAAAGGAACTGGGGTTGACAATAACAATGATCATAGTGTTTTACAAATAGGTAATCATTTTCAATTGATTTTTTAAATTGTTGAACTTCTTATTGGGTTATATTAAATAATATCGCTATCAATAGCATCTCAATCACAAATACCTATTACTTCAAATTCAGGCATTTCAAATCCATCATCGTCACAAGCATCAAGTAGTACAAATACATCCCCGTCACGAGCTTCAAGTAATTCAAATCCACAATTATCATCATCACCATCCTCATCGTCTTCAGTAAGTGGCATGTTGGCCTAATTTGCAAAACAATAGCTCACTGAAAAATAACAATAACAAATACCTTATCAATAGACTGCAAGCAAGACTAATTCACATCTTCTCGATCCACCAGCAAGAGCGCTTTTTTTATCAAAATCATTATCATTTTCTTCACAAAAAAAGTGGAAATTATCCAGTGGTCGATATGTAGAAGATCTTGTATTAAAATTCGGCGAAGAACTAACACATGAACAGTAAGCTGCCTTTTTTCAATTTGGATTTATATGTAATATAACCATCAGAAGCTTAAAATTTAATTTTATTGGTTTCTATTTCCAGTGCTGCACATTCGTATATTATGTGCTTGGATGATTCCTGTTGGGAAAATGTGTTCAGCGAAAGTGAATTACAAGAAATAATAAACGAAGGATCCCGATCATTCCCGTCAGTTAGCAAAAATATTCAAGATATTTTAGATCGATTCCAACAAGCAGCAGATCTTATCTGTGAAAATAACAAGTATGAAACATATGATCAAAAATTGAATGGATTAATGTTAAATGCGATGGTCGACGAGTTATTGGAAATTGGACTGTTTGATATTCGTATCCATTTTGATTCCAAGGATGACGTTTTTGATTCCGAGGATGAAGAATCCTGGGTTATTTCGACAATTAACCAACCCTTAAGTTATTATGTAAATGAATTAATAGCTGTAATGGGCAACAACATCAGTGAGCTGGACTTAGTCACAAAGTTCTGGTGTTACTTTGATCGGTGCTTTGATGACTTGAGAATTAACACGACAAGGTATTGATTTATCATCAGTTAATGTATATATGATTAAAAATTAGTAATGCTAATAATGAAATGTATGACTCTAACGGCATATGGTTTTTAGGGACCGAGCGTGTATGGCAACGGCTTTACGTGTTAACGAGGGAAGGAAAGTCACCGGTACTGATGAAATTGATAACAAGAAGAAGAGCATCCGTCCTGACTTATTGTTAGTAAAAGATGATGTTGAGTACGGTTGTTCAGAAGTTGGAAAAAGTGATAATGTGATTCCTACAAAAAAGGAGATTATAGAGACTGATCTTCATTGCCCCAAAACAATGAAAGATATTTTGAACCGCGTTGCCAGTCTTGTTGACTACGATGAAGAAATTATTAAGAAGCTTCGATTTGTCTGCTTCCACCAAACAAGTAAATGTTTTTAAATTGAATAACGTTTGGATTTTGATAGCGGTCTGGGTTTCATACTTATATTTCATGGTTCGTTTTAGATCGTCGTATGAAATTATCGTTAATAGATTGCCCTCGTGGTTATATTTGTCGTGTCATGGAATCCGATGAATATGATATTCCAGCGCAAGCAAGATTATTTCCAGCGCAAGTCCATTCATTGATAAAGCTAATGTTACAAGCTAAGGTAATTATCAAACAGTTGACTGGGCCAGTAATGATAAATGTATCGACGAATGAGTGCACAAGTCTTATTATCATTGGTATATTGTATAGGGAATTGTTTCAGAAACTATGCAATCGCTAACACGATACCAAATGAGTAAAAAAGGTGAGGTTGGTTTACGCCGTCAAAGTCAAAAAGAAAAGAAAGCTAGTACCATCGTACTCCCTTCGTCATTGAATTTTACATCAAATAACTTGAAACGAAAACGTAAGATTCAAGATTAAGTACTTTTATATATACAAATCAAGGATTAGCATTTTTTTTCATCATAATACTGTTATAATTTCCAACAGCCATACTCTATATTTTTTATCCATCATTATTAATGTTTTCATTATCATTAGTGCACTATTTCATCCTTGAATTCAAGGATCAACTGCTAGAACAGGTTATAGGGATTTAAAATACCGACCGAATTTTTTTTCAAAAAGTTTAAAAGGATCAAAGGATTAGATTCAAGGATGAATCCTTTGAAAAGCAATAGCTGAAGTTTTTTTGTGGAAATAAAATAAAATAAAATAAAAAGATCATATGCTTTTTTATTTATTTATTTATTTATTTTGTTATAGTTTAACATGCTTTATTAAATGTGTTATTTTATAGCATTGTTGTATGGTTTTTGAGGTATTAGGAAAATACTCACTAGGTTCTAAAATGTATGCACCATACGTAATCATTAAAAGAGGTTTTAAAATACAGATACATGCTTTCCTGTTGGCTAAACATAATTCCTACCAATTATATAATATTTTAGATGTTGCAAATTCACTCTTCCCGCCAAAGGTAAGTCATAAAACTTGTTTTTTAAAAGATAAAAAAGAAGTAATCCACTACTTTTGTTCCTAAAGTCCCTAAAAACATTAATAGTGGAAGTCTTTATGTTTTATAATGATATACGTAGAAAAGTAGTAGGAATTCACAAAAATGGTATAAAATTGTAGATTATAAGCAGTGTGTACCATAACATCTTTTTTGCTGTATGTTTTATCATTATCAATGGGGAATATCTTGATGTTGCTATCGAATTGAAGAACATGTACGTGGGACTGGATGCTCAACAAATTTTGTTCGAATTTGTTCAAGGTTTTAGACAGTATCATCAACATCTACGCCCTATAAGATAATTGACTCATGTTCACACAGAAACAAGCATATCTTTCCCTGGAATAGGTGATTTTTTTGCTATTTCTCAAAATTATTTAATGGCGGCACTCCCACCCCTAGGAACCCTGCTAGAGGTGCTCTTGGTCGAATCCAAGTATTACGTATTATCATTTTAAAGATACAAATTTTATAACTATGAGTATAAAACCAATATATAAAAAAGGAACCAGGACAGTAAGTAATAATATTTAGCAAGAGCAATACTTATGTACTTACTAGCCCGATTACAGCGAACTTTTAAAGTATATTGAGGATGTTACACTAGAGTTAATTCCAAAAAAAAAAAAAAAAGACAAAAGGTCTCAATCGATGTCATGAATCATAACGTATCATAATGATCTATCTTAGTTAAAAGCATCTTAGTTAGCTATTATATAATTATAATATATTTTACATAACTTTATGGAAACATATTGGACAAGAACAGGTAGACTTGTCAAGTTATTATGTAGCTTTTTTTGTTGATGTTGTTTTTATTATACAACTGTCATTGTTGTCGCTAATTATAAGCGAAAAGAAATGTTAAAGACGCTATGTTGAATTCAATTATTATTTCATCACGTATGTATAATCATAACGTCCCTTGTAATAAAAAATGGTATTATTGATGGGATTTATTGTTACTACGTATTGAACGTTTATATACAGTGGAGGATTCTATGATGAAAAAATAACATCCAGCCAAAAAAAAAAGCCAGTACCAGAATTTGATACCAATATTCTAAAGTCTAAAAATCTGCACTGTTTATTTCAAGATGAACTATCTGTTACCAATATCACACATGGTTACGCAGCAATCTACATAGCTGTCAAAAATTATAATCAAAAGTGACTGGTGCATCTTCTTTTTTTTTGGGTACCTACCTTTTGCCACAAAACTCCGAGATCATTTCTGCTGGGAAAAAAAAAAAAGTCGCAGTATACACAATTTTTTTTTCCTCTTTTTAATTTTTACATAAAAAAAAAATGAGTGGCGAGAACCCTTACTTGGCTCATTTACCGCCTTCACAACGTCAGATCGATGGCGGTAAAAGCGATCCATTCAACGGAATGATTGCACGTAAAACAACAGCGGAACAAGCTGAAAAATTAGAAAATGGTTCATTCAATCCATTTACCAACAGACCTTTTACAGCAAAATATCAAACGATTTTGGAAGGTCGTCGTAAACTTCCAGTTCATGCTCAACGTTCAGAATTTCTGAATATGGTTCATTCCAGCCAATTTGTTGTACTTGTTGGTGAAACAGGTTCCGGTAAAACTACACAGTAAGTCAATCTTTCCTAAAAAAAATAAAAGGAGAGGAGAGGAGATCTTTATTTTTGTTTCAAATAGATCATGAGCATTTAAAAAGAAAAACTTTTTTTTTATAAAAGAATTCCACAATTCTTGGTGTATGATGAGTTACCTCACTTAAAAGGCAAACAAATTGCCTGTACTCAGCCTAGACGTGTGGCTGCAATGTCAGTTGCTCAACGTGTAGCCGATGAAATGGATGTAGAATTGGGTCAAGAAGTTGGTTATAATATTCGTTTCGAGGATAATACAAGTCCAAAGACTTTTCTTAAATATATGACCGATGGTATGCTTCTTCGTGAAGCTATGTCTGATCCAAAGTTATCTCGTTACTCTGCAATTATTCTCGATGAAGCTCACGAACGTACATTGAATACTGATATTTTGATGGGTTTACTTAAAGAGGTAAATTTGATAAGAAAAATATTTAGAAAGTAAATGAAGAGGTAGAGGTATAGAGAAATTGAATCGAAGGAAACTAATAAAATCCGTTTGTCAAACTATTCTTCCATTATTTTTTTTTTAGATTTGCAGAACACGAAAGGATTTACAAGTTATTATCATGTCTGCTACTTTAGATGCAGGCAAATTCCAAAAATATTTCGACAGTGCTCCTTTATTGGTAAGATTTTTATTTCTATTTTTGTATAAAGGATTGGGAGTTCTCGGGGGAATACACAGAAAAGATCAAGAAAGAAAAAGAAAGAAAGATATGGAATTGATGAAACTAATATATATTGTTATAGTCTGTTCCAGGCCGTACTTTCCCTGTCGAAATTTATTATACACCTGAACCAGAACGTGATTATCTTGAAGCTGCTATTCGTACTGTTGTTCAAATCCATGTCAGTGAACCTGAAGGTGATATTTTGGTCTTTTTAACTGGTGAAGAAGAAATTGAACAAGCATGTCGTAAAATTAAGGCCGAAGTAGATGAACAAATTCGACAAACCGATTGTGGTCCTATTAAGGTCGTTCCTCTTTATTCTACTTTACCACCTTCTGCACAACAACGGATCTTTGATAAAGCTCCACCTGCCCGCAGACCTGGAGGTACACCGGGTCGTAAAGTCGTCGTTTCGACCAACATTGCTGAAACCTCTTTGACTATTGATGGTATTGTCTACGTTATTGATCCAGGTTTTGCCAAACAAAAGGTTTATAACCCACGTATTCGTGTTGAATCATTGCTCGTTTCTCCTATTTCCAAAGCAAGTGCCCAACAGCGCGCAGGTCGTGCAGGTCGTACACGACCTGGTAAAGCTTTCCGTTTATATACTGAAAATGCTTTTAATAAGGAATTGATTGAACAAACCTATCCTGAAATTTTAAGAAGTAATCTTGGTTCCGTAGTACTTCAGCTTAAAAAATTGGGTATTGATGATTTGGTACATTTCGATTTTATGGATCCTCCTGCTCCTGAAACTTTGATGCGTGCTTTGGAATTGTTGAATTATTTGGGTGCTTTGGATGATGATGGTGAATTAACTCCAACAGGTGAAATAATGTCCGCTTTCCCTCTTGATCCTCAATTATGTAAAATGTTGATCGAAAGTCCAAAATATCGTTGTTCAAATGAAATCCTTTCTATTGCTGCTCTTTTGTCAGGTAATGAATATATTTTTGCATTATTGATATAGATAAATACGCGTACCTTTTCTTCTTGCTAACAGTTTCTTTTTTTTTTTTTTTAATTTGATCCAAAATTTATACAGTTCCTCAAATTTTTATTCGTCCTAACGAAGCACGTAAATTAGCAGATGAAGCCAAGGCAAACTTTATTCATGGTGATGGTGATCATCTTACCTTATTGAACGCATACCATGCTTATAAGACCAATCATGATAATGCTGATTGGTGTTGGGAAAACTTTTTAAATCATCGATCACTTAAAAGTGCTGATAATGTACGAAACCAATTGAAGCGTACTATGGAATCTTGGGATTTGGATTTGGTTTCTACTCCATTTGATGATAAAGCTTACTTTACCAATATTCGTAAAGCCATGACTGCTGGTTTCTTTATGCAAGTAGCTCATTTGGAACGTTCAGGACATTATTTCACCATGAAGGATAATCAACCTGTTCAATTGCATCCTTCCAGTGGTTTGGGACACAAGCCTGAATGGGTTCTTTATCATGAATTTGTATTGACAACTCGTAACTATATCCGTACATGTACTGAAGTCAAGGCAGATTGGTTATTAGATATTGCTCCAAGTTATTACAATGTAAGTTTTTTTTTTTTTATATGTTTGTTTGTTTGACATGAAATCAACTATGTGTGTCTACCAAATGAAAAAGGGACCGAAAAAGAAAATTAATTGCATATTTTCAAATTTATTAGATGAGTAACTTCCCTCAATCATCAGCTAAGAGAGCATTAGAAAAGTTGATTAGTCGACGGGCGCGTGTGATTGAAGAGGATAATAGAAAGCCTAAAAAGAGAAGAAGTTAAATTAGCTTGCTCTTTTCTCATAAAATAATCTCGTTTTACATATTGTTCTTTCTATTCATCCATAATTGTTAAAAATAATTGTTTGCATCCACCCTTTATTAAAATATATATATTTATAATCGAATACATCATCTTTTTTTCATTTTTAATCAAAAGCTGTCTTAATATCTTGGGGGTTGTCTTGTTAGTTTGTTTTAAAAGCTTAAAAACCATGTATATATCTTCTAATGAAATCATCATTTGTTAAGAACATTTATTTTTATTACGTTTCCATGGCGACACGCATTAAGAAACACGCTTACTTTTCACAATCAGCGGAGTTCTCTCGTGACGCCCTATCAAAAAGTTGGAGACAGTGTGCTTACACCAACAGGTACACGTAATAACGTCCAACAACTTTCTTTTTTTTTTTTTTTTTTAACTTCTTTTCTTTTTTAAATAACTGACATGGCTGATCGATATAGTTTCTCATTAACAACCTTTTCACCTTCGGGTAAACTAGTTCAGATTGAATATGCTTTCAATGCTGTTTCTCAAGGTGTAACTAGTGTTGGCATCAAAGGTTAATATCAAGGATAACATTATGGACGTGTTCATTGCTATTACTGCATAGCAATTTTCTTTTTTTTTTAATAATTGCGATCCTCTTTTTTTATATATATATATATATCTTTTCTTTATAATTTTAGCTACCAATGGTGTCGTAATTGCCACAGAAAAAAAATCAGCATCTAACCTTGTAGACGATTCAACATTGGAAAAAGTTGCCATGATTTGTCCTAATATTGGTATGGTGTATTCTGGCATGGGTCCTGATTTCCGTGTTTTGGTATCTAAGGCACGTAAGGCTGCACAACAATATAAACGAGTTTATATGGAAGAGCCACCTACACGTATTTTGGTTCAAGAAGTAGCAAGTGTTATGCAAGAATATACCCAAAGCGGGTAAGACAGAAAAAAAAATGAAACTCTTTTTTTTTTATAACCGGAAGAAGAGAATAGTTTGAACCATTATATATATTAACAAACAAAATGTTAATATTAAATTATCTAGTGGTGTTCGTCCTTTCGGTGTGTCTTTATTGATTATTGGTCATGATGATGTTACTGGACCCTCTTTATATCAAGTTGATCCTTCAGGCTCATACTGGGCATGGAAAGCAAGTGCAATTGGAAAGAATATGATCAATGCAAAGACCTTTTTGGAAAAACGGTAATAAAGGAATAAATATTTATGGGGGCTTTATTGTATAAATGTGATAGTAGAAAATTAAGTATATATTATTTGTTTATTAGATACAATGAAGAAATGGAACTTGAAGATGCTGTACACACTGCTATTCTGACAGTAAGTTATTAAAAGTGACCAAAAAGAACATTCAATATCTTTTATAATATTAATCTTACATAATTAATTTCATCATGATAGCTCAAGGAAGGTTTCGAAGGACAAATGACAGAAAATAGTGTGGAAATTGGTATTATTGGTGAAAGCACAGTGGGTGTATATGGTGGCGAACGAAAGACAATGCCATTATTCCGAAAATTGAGCTTGAATGAAGTTCGAGATTATTTGGCAAACATTGCTTAAACAACCCACCACACACACACACACACACACATCAATAAATAATGAGTCTCCTTTTTTTTTTAACTTATTATTTTCTTATTGCGGAAACAATTAACAACATATTTTTATTATTACTATTAAAAAACAAGAGGGTGATCAAACTTTTTCTTTTCTATACGTCATAATAATCATGATTATTATCAAATCATCCGCCATTCATCATATTTTATCTTTATTTGTTTTTTTTAAGAAAGCTGTATTATTTATATATATATATATAATTCTTGAAATTTTTTTTGGTTTATGTAAACTTGTTTTCTTTTTTATACATCACGTTCATAAAATAACATATACGCTTCACTTGATAATACGGTATCCAAATCTACTTCTTCTATAAGTTCATCACTACATCGCCAAAAAGTGGTTGGTTTCTTAGGTGCTGGATCTTCTTGTCCCGGAGCCCGTCGTACATCTTGTCCCGTCGGTAATTTTTTACGTCGATAAGTAATAAAATGTCCAGAATCATGATTACCATAATGTACAATAACTGCCGTTAATCGATAAGGAATAGTTCTTACAGTGGGTGTTGTCATGGAAGGTAATGCATTATGAACCAAATCATCATCTTTATTAACAAGAGCCACATTTAAACCATCACGACCATGAACAAATCGATGTCCTGCTGCCATATTACGTAAATAGACTAAACTGGTTCGACTGATTCTTGACTGAGATAAACTGGTTTGTGACGGTGGTGGTGTACTGAGTGAAGCAGCTGGATCACTCGTATTTAAGAAGCCATTTGTTGTATAAGGCGCCAAATCAAGGTATTCAGGGAATCGAACGTTACAATGATTTTTTTGAATTATACCGGATGGATGATATACGGAACGGGATAAGTGGAAACATAGAGATTTAGGTGGGTTTGCAAACATGGTTTGTTTGGTTGTACATGATGTTGTCCTTGGTGTAGTCAAAGGAATACCTGGCTAATAATAATAATAAAATTTTGCATGAGAATGATATTGATTCAATTATGTATATTTTTTTTTTAGAATTGTATAGTTAAAAGTATTTTACCAAAGGAGCTTCAACATTATATTTCATGGCATCTTTTATAACTTGTATTTTGCCTTTAAGTTCTTGTTTATCTTCTTCAGATAGCATGGACTCTGATGATGCCGAAACTTTCGCAAGTTCTTCCATCAATGAATCTAAAGTAGCCATAAGCATACATTTTCGGCATCGGAAATCCGTCAACACATCCACTTTGGTATATGTATCAATGCAACTTTCAAGTGTGCAGCTCAGCTATTATTTTTCATTAGTTAACCAAAATAAAATAAAATGATAATAATTTCAAATGAAAATAAAAATAAAAATAAAAAACTTACTGTTTGGGGAATCGTCAATGATATATTATCAAACGTACTATGGCGAATAGGTGCCTACAAAAGATAAAAAAAAAAAATCACGCAAAAAAAAATACAATGGTAAGTTATTTATTTATTTCATATTTTGGAATTCTCTATAAAATTCAAACTTACTGTATAACCACATTTCATACAACTAATTTTAGTGGCAGTCAATCCAGTAAATGGACTTTTTGGTCGACGAGGTCTTGTTCTTAAATATCCACCCGCAGTAGATACAGAAAAACAACTCCACATTGAACCTGTTGTACCCATAGATGATACTGAAGATGTTTCAAAATGATCGAAATTTGGATCCTAAAATAAAAAGTGAAATAACATGGCGTGAGCTTTTTTCTTAAATAAATTTCCCTTCTTATAATTTTAATATTGATGAATAATTTATATTTACATTATCAATAGCCATCTTACGAACAGCTCCAGCATCTAAAAGAGATGAAGGTTCATCACGATATTGAACCTCCTCTTCTGAAGTTAAAGCATGAGAAATAACTTGAAACAGTTCTTGTGCGTCCTATGTTTAAATCCGGTCAAAAAAAATGAGCTGATATGATCTTTTCCACCTTCCCCCCTCCACCCCTTCCTAAAAAAAATATTCTACCTGTTGGTCTCGATTGACTTTTCCATTCGTTTTTCTTTCCAAAGCATGGACTATATCTGTTGGTGTCATTGTCCGAGGCTTAGCCAATGGTCTGTTTAGCACTAATCAACATTATATATTATTATTAATCAATTACATTATGCGCAATCAAGATTATCATTATTATTATCGAAACTCACTTTCAATGGTTGTATATAAAGCATAAGCAACAGATTCTAAAACAGCATCGTTTCTTGTAAATTCAATTCTTTCAATTTCATCTCCTCGTTCATCTACACGTTCAGCCTAATAGTATCATTCCATTATTATATATTCATATTCATATATTATTATTATTATTATTATTATTATTATTATTATTATTATTTTGCTCGCTTACAAGATAAGACCGAAGTGATGTTACAGTAGCTAAAGCCTAATAATAATAATGATAATGATAATAATAACAAACAAATAAAAACAAATAAAAGGGGGAGAAGAGAGTTTAGTAAACTAATTCTCTTCTTTCTTTTTGATAACAATAAATAGTTTCATAATGTCTTTTTTTTTTTTTTTACCTGAAGTACTGAATTAATAAAACATGAATTACCAGTATTCGTCAAACCCATAATATATCTTCCATCCCGTTCTATTATTTCCACCCCCCATCCCAATTCAAAAAAAAAAAAGAGTAATTAAATTATTAGACAATGTTAAATGAATTTGTTTATTATTATTTTTTAACAAACCTCTCAAGATTCTACTCTTTATTCGTCTCCGTCGACGTCTCGTATCTGTACTAGTAGACGAAGATAATGCATAACCAGATGCAGCAAGAGCAATACCAGTGATTGCTGCTAGAGCGGGATAATGATAATTAGAAGACGACGATGCCATATAATTATTTAATTTATTTTTTTGTTCTTTTTAATCGTCTTTGTTAATTTACACAACAATAAATTTCAACAAGGAATAATGATAATATATATAAAAAAAGAAAAGGCGGAGGTCAAGTAACAAAAAAAAAAAAAAAAAAATGGAAGAAAGAAATAGAGGGAAAAAAAACGTTCTCTTTTTTTTTGTTTCTTTTCTTATAATATAATAATAATAATAATAACGTGAGTAAAATAAATTTGTTGTTGGGCTCCAAAAAAAAAAGATAGACAGAGAGTCGAGAGAATGTAAACAGTTAAAAACGGAACTCATCATCGGAAGATCTTTTTATGGATTCCTTGTATAACCCAAAAAATTAAACATATAAGATGAACGGAATGAAAAGAGTTGAATAACGCATGTGAGTTCTTTCTTCTTTCTTTGCTTTATAATGAACTTATCTGGTTTTTTGTTCGTATGTATTACTTTGGATATAAAAGGGGAAATAGGATGAAACCCCTTGCAGAAGAGACACTTTATATAACTTAAAAAAGTGGCGTTCATTATATTCTTTTTTTACGCGGGTAAAATCGTTTATTTTGTTAAGAACCACATGATATGAAAAGTAAAAAAGCTTACGATTCTTTTTTCTTGTTATCTTAAATAAATCAGATAGACAGTTAGTATGACAAGGATAATATATATTATTGTTCAATAAGTAATATATGTTGTTGTCGATTTAATATTAAACAAGTTTTATCTTGTGATACAAAAAGATTCACTAAAATAATATGCAAAAAAGATTCACCTTTTTCTTTTACAATTCAGCTCATAAAGTTTTTACTCCCTTTTCTTTTTTAAACTTTAGAAGCCTAAAAAAGCTTTTATTAATTTAATAATAAGAATAAGAAAAAGGAATAAGGAATAAATAATAAGAATAATAAAAATAACTTTTCTTTTTCCCCTCTCTTATTTCTATTTCTATATCTTTTTGACATATTATATAAATGGAAACCTGCGTCGCGTCGTACACTTCACCTCATCAGTCTTCTAATGAGGCACCACCTTCTCCTACAAACTCAAACTCTTCTAATCTTGACAATGACACAATGTTAACTTCTTCAACAACGACACCTATTCTTACTTCACCTACTACACCTACTCCTACATCAACCACGGATAAAAATGTTATTACTAGAGAAACAAATAGGACTGTAACAACAATAGAAAATGAAATAATTCAAATGAATACACCACCAGCAACACCTACTTCACCACGACGTATTAATCAACTTCATCGACGTCTTTCTCGATATCCATCCACCACTTTATCTGATTTGATTCCTGCAGCTACTGCTGCATTAAAAGCATCCCAACAATTAAAAAAAGAAACTGAACGATCAATAACTGAAGAAGGACAAGATCAATATCAACAACAAGAGGGAACAAGTGAACAAGTACTTGGATCCACTTTTGCAAGAGCACTAGCCAAAGTACGAGTTCAAGTTCAAACAAAACGATTAAAAGAAAAATATTTGACTTTAGAATGGGTTCGTCTTGCATTAGCATTACCTGTAGATGAATCTATTATAAATAATAGTAAACATCCTTTACCTCCAATGAAAAAGAAATATGTGGATCCAGAACAATTACTACAAGAACAACAACAACGAACAAGAATTACACGGGAAGAACGGGATGATGATGGAAATACTATTCGAATGATTGCTTTAAAAACTTTGAAAGGTCGTACAGGCGAAATAGCAACTTGGTATGAATGGAAAATTGATAAATCCAAATTTACAATGGAACAAGTTGAATCTAAAGTAGATCGATTAAGGACAAGAATTCAAGAAAAGAAACAAACTATTTCTACTTTTATTACTTAACACTTTTTATTATTCTTATTATTATAATTATTATTATTCTTTATATCAATTTTACGTTTTGTATATATCATATTTTCTTAATATCCTTTCTTGATTTAAAATTTTTTTTTATTCATTCTTGCCTCATTTATCCACACACATACTACACTCATTCTATCACCTTTTCTTTTTTTTCTTTCTTTATCTTTTTCTTAGTATTTGATATTGTTATTGTTATTGTTATTATTATTGCTATTGTTATTATATATAAATATATATAGTTTATATTATTATATATAAAAAAAAAGGGGATGCTTTTGACAGCTTCAAAAAAAAAGTTATAAGAGTGTAAGTGTAAAAAAAACATGAACAGAATAATATGTAATATATGTATATATAAAAAAGAGTAGAGAAGAGAGACGAGTAAGGGAAATACGTAAGGTTTCGAGTATGTTTTCTTTAAAAAAAACAGGGACTTGTTACTACATGAAAGTGGGGACAAAGAAAGAAAAAAGAGGATGGCAACGCATATATATAAAAAAAAAACTTTAGTATTTTTCAATGTATGTGCAGAAAAATAAGGTTCTTCAAAAAAAAAAAAAAAAGTGAAATAGTGACAAAACGGTGATACTATACGTAGAATATTAATTAAATGATAAATGAAAAATAAAATCTAAGGAATGTTATTATGATCCGTCAACAAATGGGAATTGACAAACTGTTTACGAATTTCTTGTAATTCTTCTAAATCCAATGCAAGTGTTTTATTTGGCAACACTTTTTTACGTATCATCAAAGGCCGTCGTCGTCTTAATGCTACTGCATCAACTCCACGCCAAACTACAATTGGAACATCCTGTACCATCCAAGAAACCATCTCTAGATGAACTAATTCTCTACATCGTTGTAAAATACCAACAATGCTACCATAATCCTCCTCTTCTTCTTCGTCTTGTTCTTCCCCTATTCCATTCATCATTATCCATGGTTGACGACGCTGCCGTTGCTGTGCACTGGATTGATTATTACGAACAGCAGATCTATCGCTCGTTGCCATGGTATTATCATTAATTGTAGTTGTAGTTGGTTGTAACGTAGGTGACGATCCATCTACACGATTGTGATAGTTACCATTGTTACTTATCGACAACGTCGATGATTGTCCTTGCTGTTGTTGTTGCTGTTGTGTCGTATTAGTATTATTTGTCACAGTGGTCGTGGTAGTACCAGCGCGGATAGTCAAATTCTTTACATGGGTCGCATGCTCGGCAACCGATTTCAAAGTTTCCCGACCATCACATCGTATCGATAGTTTATATAATTGTGGACCATAATATGCAATTGTATCACAAAGAACTGATTCACTAACTTGTTGTAACGAAATCGTTAATTCTTTAATACAAGCACAGTGTTCTGTAAGACTTTTAATTGCTGTTGTATTTGCACCAATGACACGATTACGATTAGCACCCAGGTCAACACATTCAAGATAAGGTAATCGTTTAAATAGACTACTCACTGCTGCCTCACTAAAGTCCGTCCAGCAGAAATTAAGGCGTCGGGTATTGGAAAATAATGCAGTGGTTGACGAAGATGTATTGGAAAGTGATAAAAGTGAGGTAGAAGAAGACGAACGACGAGAAAGAAAAGTTGTTGATGCTGGATTTTGTTGTTCATGTTGATTAAACAATGATTCATGCGTTAAGTTGCAATAATGAAGTTCAAGACATTCAATATTTGGAAGAACAGCTGCAAGACGGGATAAATAATCGACAGATAAAGAATCAAAGTTGCTCAGAGTCAATACACGTACATTATAAGTTGCAGTCAATAAGTCAGCAAAATCACGGGCAAGCCAAAGGTTATTACTTGCGTGATTTTTCAACGTTAAATTTCGAGTATGTGTCTGCATGATCTCCTTCAGTTTATTATTTCGTTGGATTCCTTCTTCTAATTGACGGACATGAGTTCGAAACCCTATTTGTAAATGACTATATAACGTAGGACTGGTCAAGTCATATGCAAGATGACAAGTCTGACTAAACCGAGCCAATGACTGTCTAGGTAACATTACAAACACAAGTTGTAGTAGTTCCTGTGGTAACTGTAACAAAAATGACATGGTTGCATACAAAAAAAAAGAGAGAAGAGAAAGAAAGCAAGAGGGTTATCACTTGCTGGGAAACAGGGGGGAAAGAGAAAGAGGAAGAAAAAAAGACGAAAAAGAAATAGTTGAATTACATAAAATAAATTTAGCTTTGAAAAAGTATACATATATAAAATATGTATGCCCCACTTTTTTTTTCTTTTTTTTTTTTTTTTTTTTTTTGCACACAATCATTACAAAAATGGATTGGAAACGTGAATATGAGTAAAAAAAAACTAAGCCGAAATTTATTTATATTTCACTCGTTTTTTTTTTGTGTGTGATAATGAATGCATTTGTGTGTGTGTGTGTGTATACAAATTGGTTGTTGTTTATTATTCCATATTAAAATTAAATAAGGTCGTTCTTATATATGAAAGTTTCTTTTGTTTTTATTGTTGGATGATGATGGGAAAGGTTTTTTATTATTATTTTATTCTTCTAATGACGAGGGGCAACCTTGATGTTATCGAAAGCATCACGTTCAGCAAATTCAGCAGCAACTTCATCAATATAAGGTTGAAGGTATCTCTTGTCCTATAATAATAGAAATTGTAATTTTTTGTTAGTACCTTTCTTTAATCAAACTAAACTCCTTGATTTGTTTATATTTTAGATCATCAATTTGCATAATTCTCCCTTTGTTTTATAGAAAAGTCTCATTTCTCCCCTTTTTTTTTTTTGTTTTCTCATACATCATATAAAATAATGATGTTGTTTAGTGTTGTTATATTATATAGAATTATATTCCATTTTACTAATTTCTTTCTGTTCGTACAACCCAACCATCTTTTTTTTTTGCTCCCTCCCGCTCTTTACATAATATTTTTTCCCATTTGGATAATGAATTTCTTTTTTTTTTGAATGATGCTTACAGCTTCTGGGGTAACCCATTGGGCCTTGGGCAAAACAGATTGGGTCAAAGAGCATTGTTGAGCGACGCGAATACGGTAAGCACGGTCGTAGGCTTCACGAGGTTCGGCCTTTTCGAGACGGCTGATAGCTTCTTGAACAATTTCACTTTCTTCAGCAAGCAAATCGTCATAACGGAGACCTATTATCAAATTTATAAATATTGACAGAGTTAAGAATTTATCGAGTTAATTTAATATATAAAAAATAAAAATGAGAAAAAAAAAACTTTTGGATTCGTATAATGTGTGGCGTTCTATTATTATTATAAATTGAATATAAGTAATGGATAATTACCAATTTGTCTGTAAGCGGCAGCATTAGCGTAAATCTTGGCAGCAGGGGTCAAGATACCGCTAAGAAGCTTTGAGTTTTGAACCAAGCCTTTGAGACTAATGAAGGACATTGCTGCTCTTTCTGTTTTATTTAGAGTGGGGGAGAAGGGTTGAAGCAAAAGGGAAATTGTTGATGGGCTCGAAAATCGGTCACGACAATAAAATGCGTCACTCAAAGTGCCGGGGTTGTAAATTGTCGAATTTTTTTTTTTGGATGGTTACACCATGCTCGCCTAGATACATGGCAAACCACATCTATTCACCTAGGGAATTGCTACGGACACCCCATATTTTGCTTACGGACACCCCACAAATAAACAGTTATCAAATAAGTTCTTAGACCATATAAACTATAGTAATAGCGTTGTCAACACCAATAGCGCTTGTTTGACCGCCCATATGTAACATTAAAAGTATATATGATTCCTTTTTTGTCTTGCTCTCATAAGGCCCACAATTCCCACTTGTGTACACAATGAATATAGTAAGAAACCATAAGAAATATTGATTGCTATTATAAAAAGTCGAGCTGATAATATAAGTTTCATAAACATTTATAAGTCGTATAACGATAATAGCTGTATAGATAGTGTATAAATGGCTGGATACGATGTGATTATATCAATTTGTTGTGTGCCCTTGAAAAAATATAAAAGTGGGGTGTCCGTAAGAGATGAAATTACTTAATATAGTATGTTTTTGGGGTGTCCGTAGCAATTCCCTATATATATTCTGACTAACATTTACGGCTACTACATAACTTTGTCTCCCCTGTTTACCATAAGGACATCCCTGTAAGTCCTGAATGATTCAGAAAGTACGCAGTAAGTAGTTATTATGTTTTATATCCCTTAAAAATGAACTGTCACATTGGGAAGTTATTGTTTTAAAGGGGTAGATCCCAATAAAATTAATATTAAGCAGGTTATTAATGGAGATATATTTATTATATTTTGATCACACTTTTTTCATTTTTTACGTATGTCCCTAGTGAAAAAAAATAGCATTTTTTATATGAGAATATAAACGATTTCTTTAATTGAACAACTTGTTAATTATATTTGTAAACATATAAACATGTATTCATTTTGAAATATTTTATATACGTACGTATTGGTTGGAATACACTTTGTGTCAGGTGTTTTATGTTGAACTCATAATGTCATGTTGAAAACCAAAAGGAGAAATCATTTACCTTTTTTTGATGTAAATAGACAACATATCTAGTAGCATTCGTACACTATGTGATAGTGTTTGTTGGGAAACTGATTTTGAGTCATTATATAGATAATGACACAATAATGACATAAATTATTATAATAACGCTGTCGTCATCATACTAATTGGATGTTTTTTTTCAGATTAGAAGCATGCTGAGTGAAAAAGCGATAAGTTTCGTTGATTGTATAACAAGTTTATCATTTTTTTTTTGTAAGAAATCCCTTCGTCGCGAAAGTTGAAGGTTCATTGTTCTTATTCTTGGGCTCACCTTCAAAGTATTTTTTTTTCTTTACATTTAAAAATTTTCATATTTTCGCTGTAAAGTTTCCTTAACTTTTTTTTTTTCATCTCCATAATAGGTTGAAAAAATAAACATTGTTGATTATTGAAAAACGATTTCTGGGGAAATAATGTATTTAATTTGCTAGTAGTTAAAGAAAACGGGAGTTTCCTAATGAACACTGTGAGGATTGACGAAATGTATCTTACCTTTTTTGATTTTATGGTCAAATGAGATGTTTTGCATTGAAGGGAATAATCGTATTATATTGCATAATAATTGACAGCCCTTATATGCAGGGAAAAATTATTTGTCATGAAAATTGATGAAGCATTAATGTTTAGAAAAAGGACTTGCTTGTCAAAAGTAATGGTATTTTGATTTGGCTGATTCAACTTCATTTGTTTTTTTACCTGATGGTCATGATGGTACAACAAGAATAGTAATGAAATTTGTTTTTTAGATAACACATTATCCATGTTACCAACAATGACCGAATAATCTGTACTAACTCCAATACATAGAGGTCAGTAGCATTTGTTTGAACTACTGGATCTATTAAATTACAATATTGCTAGATACCGGCTGAAAATAATACATGTTTAAATGACGCGATCAATTATGATAATGTTTGCAATGATTGATTACGACTAGACAAGATAGTTTTTTTTGGCTAGGCCAGCATATCCATCCAAAAAAAAAAAAAAAAAAAAAAAAAAAAAAAAAAAAAAAAAACAAGCAAAAGGTGTGGATTATCAATTGACAAACAAGTTTATGATTATATTTATTACAAGTCTTTTTCTTTAAAAAAATAAAAGAAAAATCAATAAAAGAAGGATATCGTGATAGTTTTTTTTTACATTTTGGGTGCTAAGCGATTATATGGAGTGCTTAACAAACGTACAACATCAACATACATCTAAAATAAAGTAAAATATAAAATTCAAAAGGAAAAATTAGCATATGCCTGATAAAAAAGAATCTGTGTTTTGTATCACTGTGAAATACATATGTCAAAAGTTAAAAAAAGAATTACCTCTTCCTTGAGTTGTCTATAAACGATGCCAGCTCTAGCCTTAGGGGCCCATTTCAAAGCAAGTTCCTTGGCCTTATCCATAACTTCATTACCAGGACAGATAACATCAACAATTTTTTCATTCAAAGCTTCTGTAGCACTGAAACGATGACCTTGTAAGACACAGTTACGGAAGGTATCAGGGTTCATCTTGTAACGAAGTAAGCCTGCCATTCCTGGTGGCAAAGAAGAAGGAAGATCAACTTCATTCTATTATTATAATAATAAATGTATATATTATTACAGTTGTTATGGTTACTGCTGCTATGGTTATTCAAAATATATTTTTTGATATATCTTACCATGCACATAAAACCACGATCATTACGCATAACACGATAATCTATTATTAAAATCATTATTCAATCAACATGTCAAAATTAGAAATCTTTATATGAAAGTTAGTTTGTTTTATTTTCTCTTTCCTACCATGAGCCAAAGCAAGCAAACAACCCTATTTTGAGAAATTATATTTATGTTAGTTTATCAAGTAATAAAATACATCAAGGAGAAAAGAAATAGCTTTACTTACACCAGCAAAAGCATGACCATTCAAAGCAGCAACTGTAGGGACACAGAAGGTCAACATACGACGCAACATCAACAAATAGGTTTCCATGAAAGGAATATAGCTAACAGCATGCATAAGATCTAAACCATTGCTATAAATCTTGCCTTCACCGGTAGTAATGAGTGCCATGTCAATGGGATCTTCAGAAGCATTGAAAATATCTTCTACTACTTGAAGTGCATACATAATGCTACGACAGAATTCGGTTGTGAAACGATTATCCTTATTGTGCAAATGTAAAATGAACAATGGACCTTCTTGATGAAGGGTCATTTGGTGATTTTCCTTGGAAGGAATAGCAAGAGGGAAGGCAACTTCAGACATTATTGTTATTATAAGGCTGGAAAGAAATAAAAAGGTGTACGGGTAAAACCAGGAAAAAAAGTTGTTCTTTTAAATGTTTATTGAAAAATGTGGAGTAAAACCTTCACATGTAAATTAATGCTGACAAAAATTTCTTACTCAATAAGGTAGCTTTTTGAAATATTTTGAGTTTGTCATGGTGTTTTTTTAAAAAAAAAAACTTTAACCCAGAAAATCCAGGTCATTCCTCCTTTTAAGTTTCTCACGTATGCGATATAATGCCCCACATGAATGTGTAACGTTAAATAATCACTTTATCATTATTTTTTTATATTATTATTTTTAATCTGTCAAATTGTTATTCTATTATATCGAAGAAAAATAATATTTTTCCTTTTTGAAATTACAGAATAAAGAATTTGTCATGCTCATCTACTATATTACTATATAATCTACTTTTTACCCTACGTCCCTCATTTTTACTTTTGCGGAATGAGAATTTCAATCCCGTTTGACGTAAATTTCAGCTTCGCGTGCCACGGTTCTTTTAGAATTTTGATGGTTGCTTCCTCGAATCTAAAACCGAGGTTCACCATTAAGGCTCACCCAGTTGGATTCTATCAAGTCGAGTGGCTTTTTATTATAGCAGTAGCTAGTAGATGTTAAGATGAGAAACTAAAAATATTGACTTTTCCACAAAAATCCCCCGCATACATCCTACACATACACAGATTCCCGAAAGGCATAGATGACAATAGCACTCTTTAATATACTTCCACCAGATTCCTTTACGTCAACAAAAATGCCATTACCACCAAATCTCAGAAACATAAAATTGTACTTTTTGCCCTAAAACCAATAAAAAAATTATTGGAAACGATGATAATTCTTAATATCTAGACACTGGGTAATAATAGAAAGTACGTAATTGATAATAGTAGCGCTGGTATAATGATACTTTTAGCCACTACATTTTCATTTTCTATAATCAAATTATACAAAACGTAGCACTTTGACCTGGATAATAGCATGGTTCTATGTTCATTAAAGTTTTCGATAATGAACAATCGTGTTGAGCTGATTTTAAATTTATTTTACGGCTTGACAGCGTCTCCGCACGTAGACCTCAAAGCAAGAATCATTGATTATTTCAGACGAGACGCTGACAGATATACCCCTGAAGAGTTTTTGTTGGTCTTATCAGGTCGTATCCAATAAACATTAACTCTTATTTAATGCTGTATAAGAATTGAATCGCAGATTAATTATTCTTGAGACAATATACAACCCCGACTTCAGGAAATTGAGTGAAAACTGCATAACGATGTCTTGCGTCTCGTCAATGTACATCGAAGAGTAAAAGTAATGGCTAGTCCCAAGATACCTCAACTCAGTATCTATAACAATCTTCTCAATGCTAACCTAAAGTACCTAATTTTAATACCCATCATCCACATACTGTAAAATAATTAAGTCCACATAACTAATAGAGTAGAAAAGGTATAAAATGTAAAGATCATGTAAAAGATAACTTGATTTTATTATTAAAGATACGTACGTATATACCTACCTAACAAAATCTCAAAGAATCTTGTCTGGTTTTATTTCAAAATAACCAATAACACTTGCTCTGTATTCATCCCCCAAAACTACTAGCGTGCGTCATGCTAAAACAGCCATAAAAGTCTATTACCATTGCCCAAAAATTATATAAGCTTATAAATTCTGTCACATCTAAAGAATATTATTCCAGTAGGAATTATAACTTATTCCAACTGATAGAAATTCATAGGTTTTCATTCATGATTTAAATCGACCATCACCGTAACTACGTAACTACGTATTGTATGCTCTTCAAAACTATATCCATAATATGAATGGTGTAGTCTATATGGTATTGACGGCGGTGTCTTTTTTTCGATCTTCCTTTAATGTTGACTTGAAAAATGAAAGAGGTGTCTAATATAGCGAAAAAATATATTATTTCAAAGGTTATATTTATGTCATCTATATTATTGATTACATAAATTGGCTTTTATAATCTGAACAATGTATATTAAAGAATTTACTTTAAAATATGATAACCTTGTTGTCAAGTAGATTTTTTTTTAGCTCTATTAGAAGTTTACATGACACTACATACGCAATGATTTTCAAAGACGATTTACGAGCTCCAATTAGTTAGGTTAACATCACGAGGATAATATTATAATTCTTTAGAATTTGAAGGAAGGTATTCTTTAAACATAATAAAACCACATTGATCATGTACGAATATTTGAATATTATATAAATAAAGATTTATTTAATTAATTTCACCTCCTCTTCTTGTTCGGATGGGTCGTATGAAATGAAAACCATCTGTTTCAATACTTTCGTTAAATAACTTCAGCTTACGACCTTGGGGTAGCGAATATTCTTGAATTAGATCAATGGTATCATCAGTTTCCTATATTTACACAAATTTTGTCATATAACATAACTGTTCTTTTTGTATATACCTTCAAATGCATAGCAGCAACAACACCGAGATTCAACATGACCAATGTCAAGAATTGGTTCCCAAAACTGTTCTATAGAAAATTCTTATTGGTTTTCAAATTGTCCCCTGGGCAAGAGAATATTCTCATCCTAGAACGTTGCAACCGAATATTTTAAAATTTCCCACAAAAATCCGGCTATATTTAATTCACATAACTTATTTTTGGTGAATTATGACTGCGTAGCGAAAGTGTACCTGATACTTTATACCTTGTAAATGATATTGAGTGTGAGTTTCTCTTCATATACCTGATCAACATAATAGTAGTGCTTATATATCATGACCAGAAGCCACGTATCCTGTCATGTGCAGTATAAGTTAAACGCGTCTAGAAGAACAATTGTTGATATATTATGTATATTGAATTACTTCCACGTAAAAAAGCAGTTCCTTACGCTCTTACATATTGTTAGTTATATAATCAGTACAGAGAATTTTTGCCCCGTTCATCATACGTACAGAAAAATAAATATAATATACACGCGTGATGACAAATAAAAGTATGGTTTATATATCGGAACTTTATACTTCAATGGAAATTGCCCCGAAGTTATGCTTCAAAGGTAATCGGCCAGTATATTAACTGGTTACTTGTTCAAATAGCCGCTAAAATAAAACACTCATCCTGCTGCGCGCCTGCTATAGAAAGTGTAGTATTTCTTCTTGTTTGTTTTTAGAATCTAATATGCATTATCTAAACAAAAATGTCCTTTCCAATCACATGTAATTTTTTAGTGTTTATCACACTATCCACACTATCGACATTAAATCGTCTATTAACTTTGATTAGGACGAATAGGTCAAGGACTCGGCAACGGATTTGGAAGGTGTGTACCTCAAGAAAAATAGAGTATACTTATTCCAGTAAACTCATTTTACATATGCAAAAAAGTAAAAGAGATCAGATACTATAGTTATGGCATACGTATACAAAAAAAAAATTGAAACATGAAGATATTAAAGATGAATCAGTGATTTTCTTTGGGCAATATTTTTCGACATAAATAGTAGTTTTAAAGACAAAATAATGTATTGTATTATTTCGCCTTATGTATAAACTAATTTTTTTTTAGAAATCAAAGTAGCTCCTTTTGGTGGCCATTTCTCTGTACACAGAACAAAAGGACGAACATGCATACACAGTAAACTGTAAATCTAGGGATATGATGTCAATAAACGGCTAAATGAGTTTTACCATTTAACTATTTTTTTTCCGCACCAGTACCATAAATTAAATATTGTCAGCAAAATCATCCGGTTATTCTTTTTACCAAAAGTTAAAAAACAAACCTCCATTGTATATTAGGTAATATAGTGTGCTATACTTATTATTTGTTTTAACCAATTATTCAGAAGATATTATTACTATATACAGAAAATATCATATGAATATTACACTCAGCAAATAGAAGTAATGGGTGTAGCAACTGTATAGTGAGGCCAAAAATAAAGATAAAATACTTGAACATAGGCTATGAATGATAGCATTTGGATTGTTTTTGATGACAAACTGTCTAAACTAATATAACTGAAACAGTTTAACCAAATGAAAACATCAGCTTTTTTTTATTGAAGTTCATACCATAAAGATCAATTGCTATCCCATTGGATGAAAGTCAAATAAACTCTTAAACTCGTAACAAAAGGAATACTCGAATCGCCAGTACAATCCGCGTCTAGTCTTTGGATGATACTAGTAGTGTTAATGATGATTATTATAAATTTTATCCTGTTAAAGCTTATGCTATAAACTTCTTTTTGTGATTAAAAATATATGATGGGGGCTCGTGATGCATACTTTGTATTCGCTAGACAAAGATCTTGTCATCTCATTATAATCGTAGCAGTTGCTGTGGCAAGGAAATCATGTTCTCGCTTACAGCAAAAAACCTGTCCATTGTTGTTTTGTTTTGTCGCAGAATTAAAGTACTTTTCTTTAATAAAACTATTAAACCAATTGTATTGAAGGGGTAGATTGAACTGTAGAAAAACAGAGACATGCAGAAACACAACTTTTGGATAGGCTCCGGAATGAATCCGTCCTAAATTTCGGCACGCTCGAAATGGTCCTGATGTACTGCAGTCCCCTGAAGTACTATAATTACCACACACTACGTAATATACGTAGCTAATAACAGTTAAAAGAATTGGAAACATGGTAAAATACATGTGATATTACTAAAAGAAAATTGAAGCAATTAGCTTTCAGGTCCATTTTTTTAAAAATAAAAAATTGTCACAAGAACGTGTAAGTGTTTTATTTTGTTTCATTAAACTTCAGGATGTAAATATGTAAATGTATATTTGTATTTTTATTTATTTATACGTAACAAGTATAGTAAAATAAACAACGGAATAATGGTGGATTTGATGCAACACTTGACTTTATACATACCCTTTATTTATAATATAGATATTTTTCGCATTAAATTTTAATTAGATTTCAGCTGTGAAGTCTATACCATATTTATCACTACTGATATTAGGACCGAATTCTTTTTCATTTTATTATGTGATGAAATATCTTTAATGAAACCTACCTCAAACCAGCATTGAAATATTATTACTATATTGACGTTAAACATAACGCTGCTGTTCGCAAAACTCATTTGAACTCGTATTAACTATAATAATGCGTAATGTTCATTTTTGCCTTCTTGAGTCAAAAAGAATACTTGAAAAGCAATGCAACAGTAGTATGCGAAGACTATTACATTTACATACATAGTATATTCAGGCCCTTTGAACTGAAATCGTGACTACAGTAATAGTTTTGATTCTAGAAACGGCTACGTGACAAGCATCATGATTGCTGTCCCTGGATACAGATAAAAAATATTAGTAATTGACGTCATTAATATTGCGAGCGAAAAAAAGATTTATATTTATCAATGTATCGAATAGAATCATGTATTATATACAACGACTAATAATAAAAGACTTTTTTTTTATTATATCTGTATACATATTATATAAACTTTTCTTACAGCAATTTTCTCCCAGCACATCATTAGAAGCAGGAACGAAAATTTCCGTACCTTTGTTTATCACTATGGAATATACTTGGCTCATATTATTGTACTTATAAAAAAAATGAAACTGTTAATATCACTTCCATACTTAAATATTTTCAATGTATGTGCTTATTATGATAGTTAGATGGCAAATAGAGGGTTAGACACAACATAGTTGTACTAGAATGTGGTCAATTTTTGAAAATTTATAAAACGTGTGATGTCCATAAGAATCGAATTACTGAGTATTCTATGTTTTTAAGTGTCCGGAGAAATTCGCTGAATCTGTCAATTAATTAAAGCTAGTATGTAACCCGTACTTGGAAGGTGACGACAGCACTATTTTTACTTATAGAAATGAATAAAAACACCATTGCCATCTAGGTCAGTTAAAGTCGTAACCAGGATTATAGGGTGATAACAACACTATTTTTATTTATTTCTATGAGTAAAAATACTATTGCTATTGGACAGCAATTCGAATAAACAACAATACTTGACTCCCGGATGCCTCTTCTTAACACCAGCAGGATCATCTGTTAAAATGAGACATGCTCAAGAGGTCATCCAAAGTAAACTAAAGACAGGCAGAACCAGAAAAAGACGTAACCAAAGAGGCGTCGAATAGCCTCTTACGTATCAGCATCACATAAATATATAAATATGTTCAATGAGTGGAGTGTTGTTATGGTGTTGAACTCTAACTACATTATTGATGACCACTTTCTTTTTTTATAAAAAGAAAATAGATCTTACCATACATA